>SKCR01040749.1:0-59779 GCA_019454045.1 Zanthoxylum bungeanum
GCTGCTCATATATGTACTGATTTGCAGGATCTGCAGGATAGCAGGATGCTGACTTCAGGGGAGGTTGATCTATGAGTCGGAAACGGAACTCCAGTTGCTGTTTTGGCTGTAGGGACTTTTGTTTTGGAATTGCCCTCGGGGCATATGCTTAAACTTTTGAACTGTTATTATATACCTAGTTTGACTAGGAATATCATATCTGTATCTTTGTTAACCCAGCATGGGTACACTTTTGTATTTAGAAACACTGGGTGTTATTTATATAAAAATGATGCAGAAAATATGCATGATATGTAGCAAATAATGGCCTTTATATTTTGAATATAAATGAATCTCCTAAACATAAAATAACAAACAAAAGGCTAAAAAAGAGTAATCTAAAAGATGAAACTTACATGTGGCATTGTCGTCTAGGACACATAAACAAGACTCGCATATCCACACTTTCGAAGAGTGGGTACTTGGACGGATTTGATCTTAATTCATATGATGTCTGCGAATCTTGTCTTTTAGGCAAAATGCCTAAATCACCTTTTAGTGGTAAAGGTGAACGTGCCACAGAACTGTTAGCCTCGTTCATAGCGACGTATGTGGGCCCATGTCTAGCCAGGCTAGAGGTGGATATCATTACTTCGTAACCTTTACGGATGATGCATCTCGTTATGGTTATGTGTATCTAATGAGACACAAGTCGGAAACTTTTGAGAAATTCAAAGAGTTTCGACACGAAGTAGAAAAAAAACAAACAGGAAAGAGCATTAAGACATTGCGGTCGGACCGTGGTGGCGAATACTTAAGTTATGAGTTTCAAGATTACTTGAAAGAAAATGGTATTCTTTCACAGTGGACTCCTCCTGGAACACCGCAATTAAACGGTGTGTCTGAACGGAGAAACCGTACCTTGTTAGACATGGTAAGGTCGATGATGAGTCGGACTAAGCTACCAATATCCTTCTGGGGATACGCATTAACCAGTGCGGTACTTATTTTGAATAAGGTTCCGTCAAAGTCTGTTGAACAGACTCCATATGAGAAATGGACAGGAAGAAAACAGGTTTCTCTTTCCTGAAGATTTGGGGATGCTGGGCATATGTTAAACGTTTGGAAGGTACCAAACTAGAACCCAAATCAGATAAATGCCTTTTCGTGGGATATCCTAAGGAAACCAAAGGATATTACTCCTATCACCCACAAGAGAACAAAGTGTTTGTTGCTCTACATGCATTTTTCCTTGAGAAGGAATTCCTAGATGCAGTGGTAAGTGGGAGGAAAGTGGAGCTCGATGAAAATCGTAGTGATATTGTTCCTGGCAATGAATTAACGACGGAACATAAACAGACCATCCAGGATGAGTCTGTACCACAATCTTCTGATACACAAGGACGCGTAGGTCGGAGAGAGTCAGGAAGGTACCTGAGAGGTATGGGTTCCTGATCTCGCCTCATGTAGATATTAATCTTATTGAGGATAATGAACCGACTACGTATGAGGAAGCAATACAAATATTGATTCCGCTTTATGGCAAGATGCCATGAAGTCCGAGATGGATTCCATGTATGCCAACCAAGTTTGGACACTGGTTGATGCACCAGAAGGCGTAAAGCCTATTGGATGCAGAGAGGATCTTCAAGAAGAAGACCAACATGGATGGCAACGTGCAAACGTACAAAGCTAGGCTTGTAGCAAAGGGGTATCGTCAACAATATGGTATTGATTATGACGAAACTTTCTCACCCGTTGCCATGATTAAATCCATTCGAATAATGCTTGCAATAGCTGCATATTTCGATTACGAGATATGGCAGATGGATGTTAAAACCGCTTTCCTTAACGGAAACCTTTTGGAGGATGTTTATATGCAACAACCTGACGGTTTTATCGTACCTAGACTTGCAAACAAGGTTGTAAGTTAAATCGATCCATTTATGGATTGAAGCAAGCATCACGGTCATGGAATCAGCGTTTTGATAAGATCATAAAAGAATATCATTTCGTACAAAACGATGATGACCCTTGTGTATACAAGAAGGTTAGTGAGAGAGCACTGACTTTTATTGTCCTTTATGTCGACGACGTATTGCTTATAGGCAATGACATTCCCATGCTAACGTCGGTGAAAGCTTGGCTTTCATTAAAATTCTCCATGAAAGATCTGGGAGAAGCAGCCTTTATTCTGGGAATAAAGATCTACGGGATAGATCTTAGAAAGCTGCTTGGACTCTCCCAGAGTACATATATTGACAAAGTGTTGAAGCGATTCAACATGGATCAATCCAAGAAGGGATTGATGCCAATGTCCCGTGGTATCCTTATGTCTAAGGACATGTGTCCTAAGACTAAAGAAGAGAGAGATAACATGAGTCAGATACCATTCGCCTCGGCAGTCGGATCGATCATGTATGCCATGATATGTACGCGACCTGATGTGTCATATGCTTTGAGCATATGCAGTCGCTATCAGGCCGATCCAGGTGAAGGTCACTGGATGGCTGTTAAGAATATCCTTAAGTATCTTAGACGAACCAAGGATGCTTTCTTAATTTATGGAGGTGGAGAACTTGAGGTGTCTGGGTACACCGATGCAAGTTTCCAAACCGACAAGGACGACTTCAAGTCGCAATCAGGGTACAATTTTTGTTTGAATAACGGAGCAGTGAGCTGGAAATCTTCCAAGCAAGATACTGTTGCTGATTCAACAACAGAAGCGGAGTGTATATTGCTGCATCAGAAGCAGCAAAGGAGGCATGTTGGATCCGAAAATTCCTAATCGGATAGGAGTAGTTCCGTTAGCTGCTGAGCCCGTGCCATTGTATTGTGACAATAACGGGGCTATAGCACAAGCTAAGGAACCAAGGTCTCATCAACGATCCAAGCATGTTCTTCGGCGTTACCATCTGATTCGGGAGATTATACATCGTGGCGATGTAAAAGTCGAGAAGGTCGCATCGGATGACAACATTGCAGATCCGCTGATGAAGGCTGTTCTTCAGCAAGTGTTTGAACGACATATACATAGTTCAGGTATTAGATGCTTGAGTGACTGGCTATAGGCCAAGTGGGAGATTGTTAGACATTATGACCCATAGCGTCACTATTTTGTAAATGATATTGTATTATTGTACAAAATTAACTATGTGATAATGAAATTGCCTTTTGCCGTTTTGTAAAATTATTTACTTTAATATATTAATGGCAAAAGTCCCTATGATTAGTTCCGTATTGAGATGATATTAGACAGTATCAATATAAAAGGTTTAATCATTAAATATCCCTAGTCGGAGTATTATCGAGATCGGACATCGATAATGCGGAATAGACTAGTATTGCACTTGTGCGAGTTGTGATGGCACAACGGTATAGTTCTCATATATTTAAGTATTGGATACTTATGCAAGTGCGATAGGAGGTTGTGCTTTACCGATGGTACGGAAAACAGCTTCGCTTTGGACAGACCCCGCGGAATCCCATTGGTAGTATGTCTGCGTGTCTATTGGAGGCCGCATCTGGGTAGGTGTATATGGTCTTAACCTGAGACTTGCATCGCTAGTACTTGCGACAATCGGTAAACTTTAGTTGTGGTGGTTCGGGGCTTTAACCGGTTCTGTGTACACCTCTTCTGGGTTTATCGAGAATCGTAGTGTACTGGATGTGATGTCAAGATGGAAGTATCACTTCAGACATATGGAGATGATGATCACGCAGGATACAGAACTAGTACTCTATAAAAGGTTGCAACCGTCGGGACAATATGACCAGGTAAGGATTGTCCGATTTAAAGAGACTAGTTGTTTGATATCCGATATATGTTTCGTACGGGGCAGACACATTTCCAGCCCCAGGTCTAACATGTGATTGTCCGATACTGGATCTATGTACGTGATACTACGGTATACTACGCTTGATAAAGATCTAATATTCCAGTAAGAATATTTCTGGAGAATTGGGAAGGCATGGCGCATTGCTAGAAGCCAACCTTGTCTTGTAGATTGGTAAAAACGTAGTTTGAGGTACGTACGTGTTTGGATTATCCAACGACCGTATTTACTGCCAACATATCCGGAGATCTCTTGGGTCGTTTCCTGAAGATTCACCTATGATGTTTGATTCGAACTTTATTAATCTTGGATTAATTACGGAGAAACTTTATCTTGGATAAAATGCCTTATTAGGAGAGAGAGAGAGATCGATTAATTTGGAATAATCGATAAAATAATATATTCCATATATTATTAAACGAAATTAGATTTCGACGCGGAATTAAAATCGGATTTTAATTCGGGCAAACAAATTAATTTGGAATTAATTCGTTAGCGATCTGAATAATAATTCCCCTAGGCGTAATTATTTAATTCTCGTCGCGACCGAAATTCGTTAATTCGGAATTAGCGAATTTGGGCCCGAAAGTGTTTGCGGACACATTCGTATTTTGAAACGGGTGGAATCCGCAAATCACATCGCGATATCTCATTACTTGATACGAATAGATGATGGATGTATCTAGTCACCTTTAAGGGATGATACATTGTCTCTATTCTCAATGTGAGATAATGATGGCATATGATGAATTTTCCTTTGGAGGGAAAACCTTTCACGGTTTTTGAAGGGTTTTTAATTAAAAATTCATTTTTGGTATTTGATATCATTCATTGCTTTTCATTTGGTCTCTCACGCTTTTGAAAAATAAAGGAGAACAAAAAACTGAAAAGTGAACACTCCCTCTTCCTCTCCTTTGCAAGCCGTGAGCTTCATTGAAGGGCAGAAAAAAATTGTTTCATTCTCCATTTTTGCTAGCACAAGGAAGGATCAAAAGAGGTGATAGGGACAACCTTGGAGCTTGGAACACTTGAAAACTTGAAGCCTCTCTCCATCTTCTTGCTTGGCCGAATCTTCCACCTTGGAGACTCAAGGATCCTCTTCACCATTTTCGTCACAAAGCTTAGTAAGTATGATTCCGCCATGTTCTAGCTTTGCATGTATGTTATTTGTATTCTATGGCTAATCTTTCTTTGGGACTAATTATAGAAACCAACAATGCGGATGGATACTTTACACATTGATCCTAGATCAAATCTCTCCCTTTCTCTCTCCCGCTAGTACAAGTATTTACTTCTACCCGTTACACTACACTTCTAAAGAAACCTCATTTACATTGAGGGGAATAGGTGAGAAGAGAATACAAAGAATAATGAGGTGATAAGGCTGGACTCGCATGTCCCATTAATAAATTCCAAATCTATTACAACAATTTCTAATTTGCCCCACCCATCTAATATCCATCCGATATACATTATTCATGCATCGCAACCATGTATTCACACAAGCATGTTATCAATCAATCTAATCAAATTAATTAATCTGATAATTAGTGACCATCCAATGTTCAAACAACGATTGATTTTGCGCGAGTCAAACTCGTTTTTGTGAATAAGTACTCAAAGTACGAATTCTCGATTAAATTAAACTACAAAATTAAATCCAATTCAATTTGTATTAATACTAATTCGCTATTTAATTCCAAATTAAATACTACACTTTATTTGATGAATCTTTACGACTTAAATTCCAAATTTAATCGCTACGGGTCTCAAAGCCCGATTAACGTCCAACGTCAATTTAATTAAAGTCCAATGGGCTTTTAATTAATTTCTTTAAGGCGTGGACTTTTGGTCAACTCGGGTCGAACCTAATAACCAAAATCCAATCCGAGAATTACCCAATAAGCCCAGAAATCAATTTTGGCCCATTAGGCCCAATTAAACTTTAAAGGTCCATTAGTCGCATTTGGGCTTTATGGAAGCGATTTTGGGCCCAATTGGATCCAATCCATTTGGCCGAAACCTAACTTGGTACAACCAAGCCCAATTAGCCCAATAACAACATAACAAGCCCAATTCAATTTAAGGCCCAATTAATTAAATCATAAAAGTCCAATTTCATAATCTAATTAATCCTAAAGTGTATAACACAATTAATCACCCAAATCAATATTTCCAAAACATCAAATTAGCCTAATTAATCATGCTATCATTATTAAATTATGTCCAACACAATTTAACAAAAATCAAACCCATATACATGCTATATTAGTCTCGGCCAAGGGGGAATTTTATGCCCAAATCAAATTCAATCCAATTAAATTCAATTCAACATTAAATCAATATCCCCAAAAGATTTCCAACATATTGAATGATCAAAATCAAAAAATCTAAGACAATTTAGGGCATGCTCATTTTCGGCCAAGCCATAAAATTTGGGGAAATTTGTTCCAAACACAATTTAATTAACTTGATCCAATCAATCATCCACAAAACATCAATTAAGCATATTAAATCATCCAATTTCATTATTCATGCTCAAAATCAATTTTTACCCAAATTTTAACCCTAATTCAATTTTTATGCTTTTCAATCGCTTTGAAACCATTGTTGGAGTTCTACGGCCCCAAGGATCGATTATAAAGCATAAAACACTTGTGCGAATACAACCGTGGGAGTTGCGGAATACTCACATCGATCTGTTGAGTGACGCGATAGGCAACAAAAATTTGGTTTCTGCCCTCCTTACTGCTCATGGCAGTGAGCTGTTCCAGTCCACCATTTTAGGCCCTTTGGATCATCTTCCAAGCTTTGTCGTGGTGATTCCACGCTCACGGGTAGACTTCCCTATCACCTTCGCATGTCTCTCGGAGTGCTAGTTCTCAAGAAATTTGCCATAAATTTCCCACACTTTTGCTTCCTTCATTCACGGTTTTTTTATAGAAAAAACGAGTGAAGAAAAATGGCTAAATGCCGAGAGAAATAGTGGAAGAAGAAAGAGAGAAAAAGTTGGTTGTGTTATTTGTGATTTCCAAAATCAATAACGTATACCATATATTAAAATAATAATATATGTCAATCAAGCTTTTCAACCACTTCTATGAATCAATCAATCAATCAATTGCTACATCACTCAAAGTGACATGTGATTTGACGCTTGATGTGACTAATGATTTGACGCTTGATGTGACTTGCATGCCGCACTCGAATCTGAAATGTGAATGCGCTCGCAAATAATCCCGGGCTCGGGTTCGCTAATTCCAAATTAACGAATTTTCCGTTGCGACGTAATTAAATGATTATGCCTATCGAAATCACTATTCATGTCGCTAACGAATTAATTCTAAATTAATTCGTTCGCCTGAATTAAAATCTAATTTTAATTCCGCGTCGAAATCCAATTTCGTTTAATATATCAAATATATTTATTTAACCGATTAATTCCAAATTAATCGTTTTCTCTCTTTAATAGATACTTTATCCCAGATAAAATATCTCCGCAATTAATCCTAGATTAATTCTCTCTCTCATCTTATTAATCCCAGATTAATTAAAAGTGCCAGTCATACGTCATAGGTGAATCTTTGGGAAGGGACCCATGAGATTCCCGGATATGTTGGTAGTAAATATGGTAGTCGGACTATCCAAACATGTAAGTACCTAGTACTACATTTTACCGATTTACAAGACAAGGTTGGCTTCTAGCAAAGCGCCATGCCTACCCAATTCTCCAGAAATATCCTTACAGGAATAAGGATCTATATCAGGCGTAGTATACGTAGTATTGCGTATTTCGATCCAGTATCGGATGATCACATGCAAGGCCTGGGGCTGGTACAGTGTCTGTCCCGTACAAAGCATATATCAAATTACAAGCAACTAGTCTATTTATTATCGGATAATCATGACCAAGTCATATTATCACGACGATTGCAACCTTTTTAGAGAACCAGTTCTGTATCCCTATGCGATCATCAACTCCATATGACTAGAGTGATACTTCCGTCTTGACGTCACACCCAACACACTATGATTCTCAATATACCCAGCAGAGGCGTACACAGAACCTGTTAAAGCCCTGGACGACCAAAACCAAAGTATATTGATTGTCACAAGTATTAGCGGTGCAAGTCTCAGGTTAAGACCAAATACACCTACCCTGATTTCGGACTTCCATAGACACATAGTCATACTACCACTGGAATTCCAAGGGGGTCTATCCAGAGCGAAGCTGTTTCCCGTACCATCGGTAAGACACAACCTTCTATTACACTTGCATGAGTATCCTATACCCAAATATATGAGAACTATATCGTTGTGCCCTCACAACGCGCACAAGTGTAATACTAGTCTTTTACGCATTTATCGATGTCCGATCTTGATAATACTCTGACTAGGGATATTTAATGATTTATCCTTCGTGGACTGATACTGTCTTATATCATTCTCAATCCAGGAATAAATCATAAGGACCTCCTATCATTTATATATCTAGGTGATCTAATCATAAATGATAATAGTGCAATCTCATTTGTCACATAGTTAATTTGTACAACAACACCATGATCTGTACAAATAGTGACGCTATGGGTCATAATTGTCCAACAATCTCCCACTTGGCCTATAGCTAGTCACTCGAGTGTCTTACACCCGAACTATGTACGGTTGTCTCAAACTGCTGAGGAAAGGCTTTCGTCAGCGGATTTGCATGATTATCATCTGATGCGATTTATTAGATCATCACATCGCCACGATGTATGATCCGAACAAATCAGATGAATATCAAAGTATGTATCTGGATCGTTGATGAGACCTTTAATTCTTTAGCATGCGTTGTAGCATAGCTCAGCTGCTAACAGAACTATATCTAATCTAATTAGATTTATTATCGACCCAAATGGCTTCTATTGCTGCCTCAGCTGCAGCAATAACCCGCATTTGTTGTTTATTCGGTAACAGTATCTTGCTTGGAAGATTTCCAGCTCACTGTTCCGTTATTCAAACTGTATAGTACCGTTTTGCGACTTATAGTCATCTTTTGGGTTAGGAAACTTGCAACAGTGATCCCAGTCACTTTAAGTTCTCCATCTCCATAGTTTAAGATAACATCCTTTGTCTCTAAGATACTAACGGATGCTCTTAACATCAATCCAGTGACTATCACTAGGATTGGCCTGATTGTGAATCCATATGCTCAAAGCGTATGGGACACCAAGTCGCATACATTTTTCAATGTACGATTTCTCAGAGAATTTCAATAACTTTTAGATCTATCCCAGTAGATCTTTATTCCTAGAATAAAAGTTGTTTCTCACAAGAATTCTATAGAGAATTTTCTCGAAAGCCAAGCTTTCACCGATTGTTATATGGGAATATCATTTCCAAGAAATGACATATTATCATTATTTTATAGGACAGTTATTGTCAGTGCGCTCCCACTAACCTCCTTATATACACAAGAATCATTTCGTTTTGAATTAAATCATAAACTATTATGATTACATCAAAACGATAATTCTAATAACCTAATGCTTGCTTCAATCCAAACATGGATCGAATAACCTGCAAACCTTGTTTGCTAGTTTTAGTACGACAAAACCAACAGGATATTTTAAACATCCTCCAAAAGGTTTCCTTTTCAGGAAAGTGATTTTCCCATTAAGCTGTCATATTTAATTAATGAAACATGCAGCATTAGCAAGCATTATCCAAATGGATTTACCGTGGCAACAGTTAAAAGGTTGAATCGTAATCGACACAATGTTGATAACGATACATTTCTGTTAAAAGCCTAGCTTTATAATTTGGTATGTTGCCATCTATGTATGTCTTCCTTGAAGACTTATATAGTACCAATAGGCACAATGCCTTGCGGTACAACAACTAGTGTCTAAATATAGTTTATATACATGGAATCCATTTCGAATACATGGCACTTTGCCATAATAAGGAGTTGATACCTTGTATCACTTCCTCATACGTAGTCAGTTGGTGTTCCTCAATAAGATTGACATCTTTATGAGGTGAGATCAGAAACCCATACCCCAGGTTGTTTTCTGACTCTCTCCGAACTACGTGGTTCTTGTGTATTCGAAGATTACTGGTACAGTTTCATCCTTGATGAACTGTTTGTGTTCCATTAAGGACTTGGTGCCTTGAACAATATTACTCCGATTTTCATCGAGTTTTACTATCCTCTCACTTACCACTGCATATAGGTATTCCACTTAGGGAAACCGCATGGCGAGCAACAATTGAATTATTCTCTTGTGAGATGTATAAGTACTATACTTTGGTTTCCCTAGGATTACCTACAATTAGACACTTATCTAATTTGGGTTTTAGTTTGGTATCATCCAAACATATGCCTAGCATACCCAAATCTTCAGGAATGAGAAACCTGGTTTCTTTCCTGTTCATATCTAATATGGAATATGTCAAACAGATTTTTATGGAACCTTATTCAAAATAAGTTCTTGCACTGTTAATAATTATCCGTTGAAGGAAATGGTAGCTCAGAGAGACTCATGATTAGCCTTATCATGTCTAACATAATTCGGTTAGTCACTATTCAGACACACCGTCAAATTGACATGTTCTGAGAGGAGTCCTCATTGAAAGAATACTATACTCTTTCAAGTATATTAGAAACTTATTGCTTAAGTATTTTCATCATGGTCTAACCGTGACGATTTAATACTTTAGCCGATCTGTTTGTTTATTTCGTGTCGAAACTATCAAAGTTTCCGATTTGTGTTCTTCAAAAGAAACATATAACCATAACGCGATGCCACATCCATTAAGGACACGAAATATTCATATCCACCTCTAGCCTAGCTAGACATGGGCCCACTTGCTTCATAAGGAATTAGGGCTAACAGATCAGTGACATTTGCACTTTTACCAAGTAAAGGTGTTTTAGGCACTTTGCCCAATATACTATATTCGTAGACTTTATTTGAATAAGATCAAATCAGTCCGAGTACCCACTCTTCGAAAGTGTGGATATACGAGTCTTGTTTGATTGTGTCCCAGACATCAATGCCATAATTAGTTTCTTCTGATCAAATCAGTTTGAGCTATTTGTTTGTCATGTTACATGTTTGACATTTATTTATATTCAAAATATAAATTATGTTATTCACATCTAATGTGTTTATCTCAATATCATCTTTATATAATAAAACACTTTAGTGTTCTAGAATATAAAGGTTCACCCGCAACGGGTTAAACACTGATATATAAATAATGTTTCTAGTCAAACTAGTTATATTATAACAGTTTCCTAATTTAAGTACACAGCCGAAGGTTGTTCCTAAGCTTAGGTATCTACGGTTGAAACAGTGACTTTCATCCCGTTACCTATCGCCGTCCCCCAAGCCACAAACTAGAACTGGGGGTGCGGATCTATGCTACCACCCAAACTCTGAATTGGAGTCCAGGTACACGAACCTATGCTGTCATCATGGCTCTAAAACTAGGATCTAAGGGCATTACGTATTGTCTTCCCCCTAGTCCTCTACATGTGCAAATGTCTTTGTCCATCAATTCCAAGTTGTCTCAAGTTACATACTGGGGTGAGTTTTTCCCTCATGCCACGAAAATCATAAAATCAAATTTCGAAAACATTTCTTTTCTCAAACATATCATAGAGCATAATCTTTCATGAAATAACTGTAATGAAAATCAAATAATGCCCTAAAGCGTAAAAGTAAGTCTGTTATCAAAACAATAAAATGAAAATGAATTTAAAGAAAGAGTGTCCACTCACTGTTTTGGGATCTGGCTGGTACTGGATCTATTATCGAAAAGAGTTGCGATACCTCAGGATAATCTGGGTTCGGGAACTTGATTAGTATATATATAGTAAAATAAACCTTTATATCTAACTAAGATTAATGATACATCAATAGGTTTTACATACGAGGCTTGTCACATTCATATCTTGATGTAAGATATGTATGCGAACTGATACGAGACCCCAAGGGTGGTCTATAACGCGTTAGGATGGAACTGGGGTGGTTTAAAGCTGTTTTGGGCCATATTGTGGACTCACGTCGCAACGCAGGCCAGGGCGCATCGCGATGCGCACGAACCAGAAACATTACCCAGATTTTTCTCTTGCGCGTCGCGACGTGCCCTGGAAAATGAGGACATTATTTTTCTTCTCCAAGCTCATCCAAATCTCAAATCATCCAACTTTACACCATTCCAAAGCTTCCATACTAAAAACCTTTACACAATACACCAACTTACCCTCAATTTAACATACATTAATCCTCAAATTTATCAATAATACAATTCTAATCTATTTTACACACTTTATCAAATTATACCCAAAATCCACAAGTTGGGATTTATCAATGTTTTTATGGTTTTTAATGTCAAAAACTCATACTACCATCATCACTACTAATCTCCCAAACATGATAAACATTAATTCATCAAAACTTTAAAAATTCACAATTTGGGTAATGAATTCATACCTCTTTCTTCTTGGTTTTCTTCAGCTTGTAAACTCTCCATTGATGCTCATCTTCTCCTCCTATGTTTCTTCTCCTATTTTCTTCTTCTTCTTCTTCTTCTTCTTCTTCTTCTTCTTCTTCTTCTTCTTTCTTTATTTCTTCTTCTTCTTCTTCTTTCTTCTACTTCTTATTCTTCTTTTCTCTCCTCTTCCCTTCGGTTTCTTCTTGTCTTTTTTTTTTCATTTTATTTTCTTGAATTTTTTGTTTTTTGTGAATTAGTGAATAGTTAAACCCTTATATAGTGGGGTCAATTGATATTTTGAAATTTGAAGAAAAGTGTGGAAAAATGTAGAAAATTTGAGATTTCTCAATTTAACCACGAAATCACTATTCATCCGAATTTTGACTTGCGTTTTTGACCAGCGTCTGTTCCGAATTTGGGAAAATATTCAACTCCGAAGTTGTAGGTCTCGATCTCTACTTTCCGAAGATATAAAATTCATAAAAATTGGAGTTCAAACAAAAATGTTATGACCCAAATACTATGGATTGTCCAAATGGGACATAATACAATCTTGTCCCGGGACTTCGAGGTATTTACGGATTGTCACCAAAGTAATTCTATGAATATCTTTAAGTCTCAACATAATTGATTTTATGTTCCTTCGACCCGTACGTAACAGTACAGTTGAATACAGTAGCAAAAACTACCGTTCGTTACAAATTCTCCCCCCTTAAATATGATTCGTCCTCGAATCCATTCTGGTGTCTTACTTGTGGTTCTACTACGTTTATCTTATTGGCTCCAGTCTTAGCTAATAACTTGATCTTCCTCTTTTCTCTTTTCTAAGTTCTCGTTTCGTAAGACTTCCGCTGGATATCCTTAACTATTTCTTTTCTGGACCTTTAGTTGTACTCAATATATCTTACCTCCGAAAATTTCTTTCTTCTAGATCTTTACTTATGCTCCAAAATTACTTAACTTGATCAGATTCTTAATAACTGGTATCTTTAGCTCTCGCTGAAGATTCTAATATCTTCATAGCTATACTCCGTATTTCTTTATTCCATTTTTCCATCTTGATCTTAATATTCTTTCTCATTACTTAGCTATCAACTTTCTATGCTCTCCTTATAATCCTTCAACAGTTATGAACTTCTCTCTTTAAGTTTCAAAATTTATGCTTCTCTAAGAGGGCTTGGGTTTTCTAACTTGCTGATATTGTCTATCGACACCATTCGTACTAAAAGTGTTACTTCTAGGCAACTTCTTAGTGGTCATTCTCGGTTTGGTTCTAGTTAAAGCTTATATTACGTAACTCAATGATTCATTTCTATGAAAATTACAGTTTCGCACTAACTTATCTCTTAGTTTTTGTACTATGATACAGATCTACCAAATCATCCATATCTACGACTAAAACTATCCTAAACCTACATTAGTTCGGTCATTCTAGACTAAGGATGGATACCTTATATGGTTTCTTAACCAAAATTTTCCTTGTTATCATTTTCTGTAACCTTTTACTTATTAAGCATTCTTTCCTACCGTCGTTGCACATTGACAGCTTCACTTTCTAAACTTTTTGTTGGTATTATTTCATCCTCTACTTCATTCTAAATCTACTGAGAAATTTCTTGGTCCATAACTCTGCGTTTTTACCTGGGGAATATCTTCTTCCTTTACGCACCTTATCATTTCCTCAAACCTTGGTTTTTTGAATATCGGTAACTACTTGTCTACTACCTTATTTTAAACTGTTCTAACATAACAACTTCCTTTCTAACTCTTGACAACTTCACTTTCAAATCTTGTATTAGTTAACCTTTTCATTTACTCTTCTGCTTCGTTCTATAACTTATATTTATATTTCTTTATTCGAAGGATAACATGTCTCATATGTCATTGGTTATGCTTGACGATGTCCTCTTACATTCTTATCACTGTTTAGTACTTCTTCTCTTTGTTGCCTTATCTAATATCTCTTCCTTAAATCTCTTACTTAGGCTATTTCTTCCTTTCTTTTTATCTTGTTTTGTTACTGTTAGTAAGAATCTTGTGTTTCAATCATTTATCACTATATTTATGTTTGCTTCTGGATTATATCAAGGTTACGCTTCAGGTCCATCTTTGTTATTGGTGCCGATCGAGGGTTAGGAGGGTGGGAACTAGTCTTGAGGCCCTTTGTTACGGTGTTTCGGCGATAAATACCCTTTGCCTAGAACTCTCGTGTATACTTATCTGGTGTCTTTTCTACACTGGGTATTATTGCTAAAACTTATCTGACTTGCCTTTTCCAACCTTTCTCCTGATCATTTTCATCAATCAATCATCCCACATCCCGTTCAAAGTCTTTCTAGAAGTATAGTCCTTAATGATTTTCCTTATACAGTTTTGATGAGTGATAATTATATCACTATTTCCCACTCATTTAACTTAATATTTTGTATAGTTTCTTGAGTTTTGTGAATATTTTCATGTGTTTTGTGTTATTTTGTAGATAAATAAAGTTTCAGGACTCTCTGGAGGTGATTTGGAGCCAAAATAGTGAAAAACAGACAAAATGGCATTTTCATAATTTTGTGCGTCGCGACGCCTAACGTGTGCCGATCCTAGTAATATTGAATTTTCTTAAACCTACTTTCGTACAATTTTATTTACTTATTTTTAAATTTAAAATCATCACCATTTCAAATCAATCAATCAATCAACCTGTTAGATACTAGTAATCATTTGACCTAATAAAATTATTAGATTAGGTATTAAGTCCTCGTGGGATCAATATTTTTTATACTACTTGAACGATATGTGCGCTTGCGTTATACGCATGTGATTACGCACCGGTCAAGTTTTTGCCGCCGTTGCCGGAGACTTATTTATCATTTACTATTAGTTTAGAGGTTAGATATGTTACTTGTATCTAATTTCTTTTTCCATATTATTTCTGTTTTCTTGTGTTTCAGGTTCCCAAACACTACATGAGACGAACCAGAAGCTTTGAACTCCGACCGCTTGACCCAGAGATTGAAATAACCATCAGATAGTTGAGAAGGGAAAGGCGAAAAGGCCAAGAAGCTTTAGTCAACATGGAACTTGAACCTCTGGAAGTTGCATAACCAATACCCATTCGAGACAGAACCATTTCGGTGGTCGACGGCTTCATTTCATATATTGTACTTCCTCATTTACCAGAAAATGTGTGTGATATCAAAACATGCATTCAGATGATTCAGCAGTCAGTGCAATTTGGAGGAAAAGCAACTGAAGATCCTAATACCCACATTAGCAACTTCCTGGAAGTTTGCGGCACTTTCAATTACAATCTAGAAGCTGAAGAAGCAATGAGAATGCGTTTTTTTCCATACTTCTTGAAAGACAGAGCTAATACATGGCTATATTCACTACCAACAGGTTCCATCACAACTTGGAACACGTTAGCCACCAAATTTCTTGCAAAGTACTTTCCACCAGCTAGAACCGGAAAGCTGAGGAATGACATCACATCCTTTGTGCAACAAGACTCGAAACTCACTACGAAGCATGGGAAAGGTACAAAGATTTGCTCTGAAAATGTAATCACCATGAGATTCCAAATTGGCTTCAAGTCCAAACTTTCTATAATGGACTTTCTGGACTGATGAGAACCACAATCGATGCTACTGCTGGAGGAGCTTTTATGGAAAAAAGAGAAGATCAAGCCTGTGAACTAATCGAAGAAATGGCCAACAACAATTCCTTGTGGCCAACAAAAAGAAGCATGATCCAAAGAATTGCAGGAACTTATGAAAGTGGAGCCAATAAAGCAATCAACGCCAAGCTGGATCAGATATGCAAATTCATGGAGACTCTTACCACTGGATCGAAAGTGGCTTAGTTAAATTTTATTTTAAAGATTTTTATGTTATTTTATTATGTGTTTTGCTCGAGGACTAGCAAAATATTAGGTTTGGGGGTGTGATGAGTGATAATTATATCACTATTTCTCACTCATTTAACTTAATATTTTGTATAGTTTCTTGAGTTTTGTGAATATTTTGATGTGTTTTGTGTTATTTTGTAGATAAATAAAATTTTAGGACTATTTGGAGGTGATTTAGGGTCAAAATAGTGAAAAATGAATAAAATGGCATTTTTGTAATTTTACGCGTCGCGACGCCTATTGTGCGCCGATCCATGCTAACGTGCGCCGGGTCCACATGTCAGAATCTGAGAAGTTTGACTTTTCTAACGTGCGTCATGCCACATGTCATCATCCTATGATGCCGACAATCGCCATCGCCACGTGTCACCATGTGTCACTCCATGTGGCAGCCACGTCATCGTCCACATCACTAACCGAGTCAACATGCCATATCACTGCCACGTCATCATTAACCAATCACATCATGCCACGTGTAATCATTCTATGGTGCCGTCAATCACTATCGCCACGTCAGCGCCACATCATCGCCATGTCAGCATAATCATTGAGGTGCCAGCCGCCATGCCACATGTCACCTTATCACCTTATCCATAATGCCACGTGGTAGAAAAGAATCTGAAGTCGACGAACCAGAATTTGACACGTTGCACGTCGCGACGCGCAAGTCCTACCGGGTTCTATAAATAGAGCTTGAGGTTTCAGTTTTAGATTAACCTTCCTCTCTGAATTCTCCGATTTAAATAGAGAGTTTTCTATCTAGTTTCTTTTAAATTTCAGTTTTGAAATTAATTTTAATACGTTCTGTAATAATAATTTACTTTCTTTACTTTTTCAGTTTTTACTATTCAACTATGAGGAGGAAACTTCCCCCTGCTAGGGTGAAAGGTAAAACTTTTATTACTGCTATTTAGATTAATCTGTCTTAAATATAATAAATTCACTATTTAAAATTTAAAATTTGACTTAATGAGGATACAGCTATATTGGTCGGTTGGTAATTCGTTTTAAACTGGTTTAAACCTGACTAAACAAGGATACCGCTAGATTGGTCGATTGGTAATTAAATATTCTTACCGCCTATATGGCAGGTTCATGGACAAATTTCGATACCGCCGTTATGGGTGGTCAGACTTAATTTGACTTAATCAGGTTACCGCCTATATGGCTGGTTAGTAAAATAATCACAAGTTAATATTGTAAGAGTTCAATCAAGGTCCCAAGGATCACAAATCATGCACAAAAACCACATATGAACACATCAAAGAAGGTGCGGAATATACTCACATTGATGGGTTTGATGCTAGGAAGAACACAACCAAAACGCACTGCATGTTACTGCTCGGCAGTGAGCTGCGAAGAAGGTAGACTGCTCGGCGTGGGGGCTGCTTCCTCCTCCAAGAATCGGCCATGCATGAACTCCATTGAAGCTCCAAGCTTCAAGCTTTCCAAGCTCATGAAGACACTTCCCTATCACCTACGTATCACTCAAGGTGTGTGCTAGCACTCAGTTTTGCAACAAAAACGTCTCACTTGCTTCTCTTTAAATTCGGCAGTGACCAAATGAGAAGAAGAAGAAAATTGGCTCTAAGCCGTGAATGAGAGGAGAGAAAAGAGAGGGAAGAGAAAACGTTTTTGGCTTACCAAAACCGTGTACTGTACCAAAAGAGAGAGGAAAAGCCTTTTGTATATATCCTTTTTATTTTCCAAGTAAATAAAAATACATATACTCAACTTTAATTCAAAAGTCAAAAAAGGCAAGGAATAAAATAATGTTATATTCCATCTCAAGCCTTTTAAAAGCTTTCAATCATTGTATATCACTATTCACATCACATCTATTCACTTTAATAAAGTGACATATTGTCAAGTCACATCACTCAAAGTGACAATTGATTTGACGATTGACGCCACTAGCGATTTGACGCTTGATGTGACTCGCGTGCCGCGCTCGAATTCGAAATGAGAATGCGCTCGCAATCACTCTCGGGCTCGGGTTCGCTAATTCCAAATTAACGAATTTTCCGTCGCGTCGTAATTAAATGATTACGCCTAGCGAAATCACATTCACGTCGCTAACGAATTAATTCTAAATTAATTCGTTCGCCCGAATTAAAATCTAATTTTAATTCCGCGTCGAAATCCAATTTCTAATAATATATCGAATATATTATTTTATCGATTAATTCCAAATTAATCGTTCTCTCTCTTTAATTAATATTTTATCCCAGATAAAATATCTCCGCAATTAATCCCAGATTAATTTTCTCTCTCATCGAATTAATCCCAGATTAATTCTATCTCTCTCTTCTAATTAATCCCAGATTAATCAAAGCGCGAGTCATACGTCATCGGTGAATCTTCAGGAAGCGACCCATGAGATCTCCGGATATGTTGGCAGTAAATACGATCGTCGGACTGTCCGAACACGTAAGTACCTCGTACTACGTTTATATCGATTTACAAGACAAGGTTGGCTTCTAGCAAAGCGCCATGCCTACCCAATTCTCCAGAAATATTCTTACAGAATATATAGATCTGTATCAAGCGTAGTATACCGTAGTATTGTGTATATCGGCCCAGTATCGGATAATCACGTGCTAGGGCTGGGGGTGGATAAGTGTCTCCCCCGTCCGAAGCACATATCGGATGTCTGGTAACATAGTCTCTATAATCGGATATACATGACCTGGTCACAATATGCCGATTGGTTGCGCAACACTCAAGAGCACTAGTACCGTATCCTGCGTGACATCAACTCCAATATGACTGAAGTGATACTTCCGTCTTGACATCACACCCAATACACTACGACTCTCTGATAAACCCAGAAATGGTGTACACAGAACCCGTTTAAAGTCCCCTACCACCAAGACCAAAGTCTATCGATTATCGTAAGTATTAGCGATGTAAGTCTCAGGTTAAGACCATACACACCTACCTTGATTTCGGCCTCCCATAGACACATAGTCATAATACCAATGGGATTCCGAGGGGTCTATCCAGAGCGAAGCTGTTTCCCGTACCATCGGTGAAACACGACCTCCTATCGCACTTGCATAAGTATCCAATACTTATATATATGAGAACTATGCCGTTGTGCCCTCACAAACGCGCACAAGTGCAATACTAGCCTATTCCGCATTATCGATGTCCAGTCTCGATAATACTACGGCTAGGGATATTTAATGATTAAACCTTCGGGGACTGATACTGTCTCATATCATTCTCAGTCCAGGTACTATATAAGGGACCTCTCTTCATTTATATATCTATGGTGATCTAATCACAAATGATGAGAGTGCAATTTCCTTGTCACATAGTTAATTTGCTACAACAACACAATGATCTGTGCAAATAGTGACGCTATGGGTCATTTTTTCCAACAATCTCCCACTTGGCACATAGCCAGTCACTCAAGTGTCCCCACCTGAACTATGTACGGTTCGCTCAAATTGCTGAGGAAAGGTTTTCGTCAGCGGATTTGCTTAATTATCGTCTGACGCGATTTACACGATCATCACATCGCCACGATGTATGATCCGAACGAATCAGATGATATAAAGTATATATCTGGATCGTCGATGAGACCTTTAATTCTTTAGCCTGTGCTGACGCCTAGCTCAGCTGCTAACAGAACTATATCTAATCTAATTAGATTTATTATCGATCCAAATGGCTTCTATTGCTGCCTCAGCTGCAGCAATAATCCGCATTTGTTGTTAATTCGGCAACAGTTATCTTGCTCGGAAGATTTCCAGCTCACTGTCCCAGTGTTCAAACTTTATAGTACCGCAGTATTTAATTGTTCGGAAACTTGCAGTAGTGATCCCAGTCACTTCAAGTTCTCCTTTTCCATAGTTTAAGACAACATCTTTAGTTCTCTAAGATACTAACAGATGTTCTTAACTTCAATCCAGTGACTATCACTTGGATTGACCTGATTGTGACTCCATATGCTCGAAGCGTATGAGACACCAATACAAGTACATTTTAAATGTACAATTTCTCAGAGAGTGTTACCAACTCCAAATCTAGCCCAGTAGATCTTTATTCCTTGAATAAAGGTTGTTACTCCCCAGAATTCTACGGAGAATTTCTATGAAAGCCAAGCTTTCACCGATTGTTTTATGGGATTTTCATTGTCAAGTAGTGACATATTATTATTATTTTACATGACATTCATGTCAGTGCACTCCCACTAACCTCCTTATATACACAAGAATTATTTCGTTTTGAGTCAAATCATAAACCATTATGACTATTTCAAAACGGTAGTTCCAAGAACCTTATGCTTGCTTCAATCCAAACATGGATCGAATAACCGGTAAACCTTGTTTGTCGGTTATACAAAATCGTCAGGATGTTGCAAGCATCCTCCAAAAGGTTTCCTTTTCAGGAAAGCGATTTTGATCTGCAACTGACACATTTCATAAATGAAATATGCAGTTATCAACAAGCATCTTCAAAATGGATTTACCATGGCAACAGGTAAAAGGTTGAACCGTTATTAACACAATGTTGATAACGATACCTTTCCGTCAAAAGCCCTGCTTTGCACGTTGGTATGTTGCCTTCCATGTTTGTCTTCCTTGAAGACGTTTAATGTACCATAGGCGAAATGCCTTGTGGTACAACAACTAGTATCCAAAATAGTTGTTAAACATGGAATCCATTCCGGACTCATGGCACTTTGCAATAACAGAGAGTCGATACCTCGTATCACTTCCTCTAAACGTAGTCGGATGGTACACCTCCATAAGATTGACATCTTAATGAGGTTAGATCAGAAACCCATACCTTAGGTTGTTTTCTGACTCTATCCGATCTACGAAGTTTCTTGTGTATTTGAAGATTAATGGTATAGATTCATCATAGATGAATTGTTTGTGTTCCATTAAGGACTTCGTGCTATGAATAGTATTACTCCGATTTTCATCGAGTATCACTATCCTCCCTGACCACTGCATATCGGTATTTCACTCAGGAAAAACCGCATGGTGAGCAACAATCACATTGTTCTCATGTGAGATTTATAAGTACTATACTTATGGTTTCCTTTTCAGGATAACCTATATTGGCACTTATCCAATTTAGGTTCTAGTTTGGTATCATCCAAACGTTATGCCTAGCATACCCAAATTATCAGGAATGAGAAACCTTGTTTCTTCCCTGTTCATATCCTATATGATATCTGTCAAACAGATTTATATGGAACCTTATTCTAAATAAGTTTTGCACTGTTAATACATATCCTGTTGAAGGAAACAGTAGCTCAGAGCGACTCGCGAAACCTAATCATGTCCAACAAAACTTGGTTTTTTAGTTCTGACACACCGTCTATTGACGTGTCTCGGGAGGAGTCCTCATATGAAAGAATACCGTACTCTTTCATGTACGTATGAAACTTACTGCTTAAGTATTTACCAATACGGTCTTACCGTAGCGGCATAATACTACAGCCGATCTGTTTGTATACTTCGTGCGAAACTCAAAGTTTCGTATTTGTGTTCTTCAAAAAACACATACCATAACGTGATGCCTCATCCGTTAAGGTCACGAAATATTCATGTACACATCTAGCCAAGCTAGATATGGGCCCACTAACTTCACCATGAATAGGGCTAACAGATCGGTGGCACTTACACTATTACCTAGTAAATAGTATTTTAGTACTTTACCTAGTAAACTAGATTCGTAGACCTTATTTGAATAGTCAAATCAGTCCTAGTACCCACTCTTCAAAAGTGTGGATATACGAGTCTTGTTTAATTGTGTCCCAGACAACAATGCCACAAATAAGTCTTTATTGATCAATCAATATGAGCTAATTTATTTGTCATTTTATATGTTTGAGATTTTATTTATATTCAAAATATAAATTCTGTTATTCACATCTAATGTGTTTATCTCGGTATCATCTTTATATAATAAAACACTTTAGTGTTCTAGAATATAAAGGTTTTATCCGCAATGGATTAAACACTGATATAGAGATAATGTTTCTAGTCAAACTAGTTACATTATAACAGTTCCTAATTTAAGTACGCACCCAAAGGGTAGTTCCTAAACTTAGGTATCTACGGTCGAAACAGCGACTTTCGTCCCGTTTCCGATTCGCAGAGAAATCTCAGCTTGAAGTCAGTATCCTGCTCAAAGCAGATTCTGAATATCAATACATATATATTATGTACCACACTAAGTATTTAAAATCTAATTTCAATACTAGCTGTGAACATAACTAAGACAAACATTTTTAAAGTTAGAGTCTCGCCCCTTTCTTAATTCCTTCGTGTCTTCCATATCCAAATGGTAGTCACTTGGGATATGTCAATTATCCTTTTCAATATTTCACAAACCTTTGGCCAAGCCTTGGGTTTCGGAATATCGAAACGATCTGCACCTTGTGCAACATGCCCAATTGCAAACTTTGACTTTCTCCACTAGAATAGTCAATAATTCTCCAAGAATTATTAATTGCAATTTTAATACTTTTAAATCTAAAGATAGATTTATTATAAGTATATTAATTAAGCATAAAGTCATCATCACATAAATCTTCCAAAGATTTTATGCTCTACTATTTGCTTAATTTTGGGCGTAACGTATAATAAGTTATTTTATCAAATAAAGTAACCTATTATTTATTCCCAATTTGAAAATTAAATCATTTAAAATATTTTAATCCCAGATTATATTTTAAATATTCAACTTTTCAATTTCTTATCTTGATTACTATAGTCTAACTATTTAATCAACGATTAGTGGTACTATATATATTATAATGATTATAATAGTCCAACTATATAATCAAATATAATCCAAATTAATTAACCTCAATTACATTGATTACTATAATCCAATTATAAAATCAACTGTAAACTGAAATTAATTAATTCAAATATATTGATTAATATAATCCAATTATATATAATCAAGTATAATACAGTCCAACTGTTTATTAAAACAACATAAAACATTAGTCCAACTAATACTTTGATTAATATGACGAATAAAAATAAAATGAGCGTGTTTAGCGAGTATTCGAACGAATGTTGCAAATTCAATACTTGCCTCGCACCTTTTTCGTCGAGCCTCTAACCCTCTGTGGAGTACTCGGGAAACCGTGTTTCCTAGTGGGCTAGGATCCTATTAAATAACACACAACCCTGACTTTGGCCAATAAAAAGCTGTATGCTATTTAACTAGGTAGATCTCACAGATCAATTGGATCTCATCCAATTCCTAGATCCGGTTAGGTGGACATCCAAGTCCGAAACATATGTATAATGTCAATGTATCCATTACATTTTCCTAACCCTATCCTCTGAATCATCTAGGCCTTGGCTTTGGCCAAAAACAAACCTAATGATTCCAGTTAAGCTGGACCCATGACGAGGAAAGTTTTGTAATCAATGTCATTGGACAAAAAGTGATCTGACTTTGGCCAATAAAAATCACGATTTGGACAAGACACCGATATGCAACAAAACTCTCATGATTCAAGTACATCCTTGATTGACAAAGGTCTTGACTTTGGTCAATAAAAACCAATGCCAACTTCGGATCTTGAACAAGAATCATTCAATGGAAGGATATTTTGCTTAATATAAAACGAGGGTTTTTCGCGTGCAAATTGGCTACCAATTTAATTATCTTTGTTAAGGTCTCATCATCATACACCCTTAAGCATGCATTCTAAACACATAATAAAGCGGTATGAAATAAAATAATAATGATATGCGGATGGATATTTTACATTGATCCTAGATCAAATCTCTCACTTTCTCTCTCCCGCTAGCACTTGTATTACTTCTACCCGTTACACTACACTTCTAAAGAAACCTCTTTTACATGGAGGGGAATAGTGTGAGAAGAGAATACAAAGAAATAGGAGATAAGGCTGGACACGCAGGTCCAATTTAATAAATCAAATTTATTACAATTTCCAAAATCGCCCAACCTGACTAATATCCATCCGATATACATTATTCAAACATCACAACCATGTATTCATACAAGCATGTTATCAATCAATCAATCAAATTAATTAATCTTGATTATTAGTGATCATCCAATGTTCAAACAAAGATTTGATTTTTGTTCGAGTCAAACTCGTATTGCAAACACGTACTCAAAGTACAATTTCTACGAATTAAATTAAATTACATAATTAAATCCAATTTAATACGTATTTAATTCTAATTCATTATTTAATTCCAAATTAAATATTACACTTTTATTAACGAACCTTTACGACTTAAATTCCAAATTTAATCGCAACGGGTCTCAAAGCCCGATTAACATCTAATGTTTTATTTAATTAAAGTCCAATGGGCTTTTAATTAATTTCTACAGGCGTGGACTTTTGGTCAACTCGGGTCAAACCAAACAACCAAAATCCAATCCGGGAGTTACCCCATAAGCCTTTAAATTAATTTTGGCCCATTAGGCCCAATTAAATAATTAAGGTCCATTAAGTCATAATTGGACCCTTTGGATTCGGTTTTGGGCCTAATTGGATCCAACCAATTTTGCCTAAACCCAACTTTGTTACAACAAAGCCCAAAAGCCCAATTACAAACCTAACAAGCCCAATTTCCAAAATCAAGCCCAAATTAATTAACTTATAAAATTCCAAATTTCACAATTAATTAACCTAAGTGTAATACACAATCAATTACCCAATTAACATTTCTAAAATATCAATTAGCCTAATTAATCATGCACTTTAACAACCAAATAGTGTCCAACACAATTCAATTAAAATCAAACCCAATTAACATGCTATCAAGTCTCGGCAATTAGGGGTTTTTCAATTCGATTCGGTTTCAATCCAATTGAGTCCACAATCTTAATATCCCAAATAAACACAATTCATCCAATGAATTAAAACAAAAAATCACAAAGAATTTCATGTTCATTAAGATTCGGCCAAGCCACTTTAAAAGGGAAAAATGTTCCAAATCAAAATTCAATCCAATTGAACTTCAAAACAACATTAACCAATTGTTTTAAATCATCCAATGATCAAACAAAATAAAATTACCAAGACATTAGGTTCTTCCAATTTTCGGCCAAGCATCCAATTTGGGGAAAATTGAATCCAATCCAATTTCATGAAATTGATCACACACAATCTCAATTAAACATGTTTTAAGCATACTTAAATATCCAATTCAATTAAAACATGCTTAAACACATTTTACCCATTTCAAGTTTCATTTCAACCTAAGAATTGGGGAAAATTGATCTAATCCAATTTTCTTGAAATTGATCATGCACAACTTCAATTCAACCTCATTCAAGCATAATGCATCAAACAATTCAACCAAATCATGCCTAAATCGAGTTTACCCAAATTAAAGTTTTGACAAAAAATAAGCAAATTGGGGAAAATCAATCCAATCAATTTTTTATCAAATTGATTACATACAACTCAAATTCAATCATATATAATCATCCTCAAACAATCAATTAGACAGAATCAAGCCAAAATCAAAAAGCCCCAAATTTGCTCAAGAACCCTAATTCGGTTTTCATGCAACAATAGCTCTAGATACCATTGTAAGAGTTCAATCAAGGTCCCAAGGATCACAAATCATGCACAAAAACCACATATGAACACATCAAAGGAGGTGCGGAATATACTCACATTGATGGGTTTGATGCTAGGAAGAACACAACCAAAACGCACTGCATGTTACTGCTCGGCAGTGAGCTGCGAAGAAGGTAGACTGCTCGGCGTGGGGGCTGCTTCCTCCTCCAAGAATCGGCCATGCATGAACTCCATTGAAGCTCCAAGCTTCAAGCTTCCAAGCTCATGAAGACACTTCCCTATCACCTACGTATCACTCAAGGTGTGTGCTAGCACTCAGTTTTGCAACAAAAACGCCTCACTTGCTTCTCTTAAATTCGGCAGTGACCAAATGAGAAGAAGAAGAAAATTGGCTCTAGCAGCCGTGAATGAATGAGAGGAGAGAAAAGAGAGGAAGAGAAAACTTTTGGCTTACCAAAACCGTGTACTGTACCAAAAGAGAGAGGAAAAGCCTTTTGTATATATCCTTTTTATTTTCCAAGTAAATAAAAATACATATACTCAACTTTAATTCAAAAGTCAAAAAAAGGCAAGGAATAAAATAATGTTATATTCCATCTCAAGCCTTTTAAAAGCTTTCAATCATTGCACATCACTATTCACATCACATCTATTCACTTTAATAAAGTGACATATTGTCAAGTCACATCACTCAAAGTGACAATTGATTTGACGATTGACGCCACTAGCGATTTGACGCTTGATGTGACTCGCGTGCCGCGCTCGAATTCGAAATGCGAATGCGCTCGCAATCACTCTCGGGCTCGGGTTCGCTAATTCCAAATTAACGAATTTTCCGTCGCGTCGTAATTAAATGATTACGCCTAGCGAAATCACATTCACGTCGCTAACGAATTAATTCTAAATTAATTCGTTCGCCCGAATTAAAATCTAATTTTAATCCGCGTCGAAATCCAATTTCTAATAATATATCGAATATATTATTTTATCGATTAATTCCAAATTAATCGTTCTCTCTCTTTAATTAATATTTTATCCCAGATAAAATATCTCCGCAATTAATCCCAGATTAATTTTCTCTCTCATCGAATTAATCCCAGATTAATTCTATCTCTCTCTTCTAATTAATCCCAGATTAATCAAAGCGCGAGTCATACGTCATCGGTGAATCTCAGGAAGCGACCCATGAGATCTCCGGATATGTTGGCAGTAAATACGATCGTCGGACTGTCCGAACACGTAAGTACCTCGTACTACGTTTATATCGATTTACAAGACAAGGTTGGCTTCTAGCAAAGCGCCATGCCTACCCAATTCTCCAGAAATATTCTTACAGGAATATATAGATCTGTATCAAGCGTAGTATACCGTAGTATTGTGTATATCGGCCCAGTATCGGATAATCACGTGCTAGGGCTGGGGGTGGATAAGTGTCTCCCCCGTCCGAAGCACATATCGGATGTCTGGTAACATAGTCTCTATAATCGGATATACATGACCTGGTCACAATATGCCGATTGGTTGCGCAACACTCAAGAGCACTAGTACCGTATCCTGCGTGACATCAACTCCAATATGACTGAAGTGATACTTCCGTCTTGACATCACACCCAATACACTACGACTCTCTGATAAACCCAGAAATGGTGTACACAGAACCCGTTTAAAGTCCCCTACCACCAAGACCAAAGTCTATCGATTATCGTAAGTATTAGCGATGTAAGTCTCAGGTTAAGACCATACACACCTACCTTGATTTCGGCCTCCCATAGACACATAGTCATAATACCAATGGGATTCCGAGGGGTCTATCCAGAGCGAAGCTGTTTCCCGTACCATCGGTGAAACACGACCTCCTATCGCACTTGCATAAGTATCCAATACTTATATATATGAGAACTATGCCGTTGTGCCCTCACAAACGCGCACAAGTGCAATACTAGCCTATTCCGCATTATCGATGTCCAGTCTCGATAATACTACGGCTAGGGATATTTAATGATTAAACCTTCGGGGACTGATACTGTCTCATATCATTCTCAGTCCAGGTACTAATCATAGGGACCTCTCTTCATTTATATATCTATGGTGATCTAATCACAAATGATGAGAGTGCAATTTCCTTGTCACATAGTTAATTTGCTACAACAACACAATGATCTGTGCAAATAGTGACGCTATGGGTCATTTTGTCCAACAAATATATTATATTATGGGAGATATCTAAATTATGAGTAGTAAAAGTAGATCTTTTAACCAAAGCATTTTATTTTATTGTAATTTACTTTTCAGCTTTTACTTTACTGCAATTACTTTTCAACATTTTTACTTTATGTCTTTTATTTTACTAGCCCTAGTTTTTTGTCGTAACTAAGTTAGTTATCTGGGGTTATGATGAATTCTAATATCACCGGTTTATAAGGGGTTATTTTATAGTTTGGGTAATTTAAAAGGTTTACTTATTAAGTCTTAAGCTTAATGGGTATTGTTAATTGGCCACTAATAAGATTAATCTGGTAAATCTAAAATAAACTTGACAAAGGAATTTTATGTTTCAGCCTTAGAATTAATAGCCCACGATATTCCTTGAGGGTAGATAATATTTTAATATATTTCCTTACAGGATAGACATATACCTGTCGGGCCGGGGTAGCCATAATTGGAACTTAATCTTAATGAATCAAGGTAATTTGATTGACATAGACAAATGGTTCAATTGAGTTATACTGGGTATTTGTGTCTGACCATCGACAGAGGCTTTCGCATAATTTAGTGTTCCAGGTTAGTAAACCGATATGTTGCACAAACATGAAATAACCACTTCATCTTTTAAAAGATATTAGAAAGATTCAAAACCCTAGATAGTTTCCTAATATTGAATTTTCTTAAACCTACTTTCGTACAATTTTATTTACTTATTTTTAAATTTAAAATCATCACCATTTCAAATCAATCAATCAACCTGTTAGATATTAGTAATCATTTGACCTCATAAAATTAAAAGATTAGGTATTAAGTTCTCGTGGGATCGACACTTTTTATACTATTTGAACGATACGTGTGCTTGCATTATACGCGTGTGATTACGCACCGGTCAAATTTTTGGCGCCGTTGCCGGGGACTTATTTATCTTTTACTATTAGTTTAGGGGTTAGATATGTTACTTGTATCTAATTTCTTTTTACTTATTATTTTTCTTGAAATAGAGATTGAATGATCCATCAGATAGTTCAGAAGGGAAAGGCGAGAAGGCCAAGAAGCTTTAGTCAACATTGAACCTGAACCTCTAGAAGTTGCACCACCAATACCCATTCGAGACAGAACCATTCCGGTGGTCGACAGCTTCATTTCCTGTATTTTACTTCCTCATTTACCAGCAAATGCGTGTGATATCAAAACATGCATTCAGAAGATTCAACAGTCAGTGCAGTTTGAAGGAAAAGCAACTGAAGATCCTAATACCCACATTAGCAACTTCCTGGAATTTTGCAGCACTTTCAATGACAACCGAGAAGCTGAAGAAGTAATGAGACTGCGTGTTTTTCCATACTCCTTGAAGGACAGAGCTAAAGCTTGGCTATATTCACTACCAGCAGGTTCCATCACAACTTGGAACATTTTAGCCACCAAATTTCTTGCAAAGTACTTTCCACCAGCCAGAACTGGAAAGCTAAGGAATGACATCAAATCATTTGTGCAACAAGACTCGGAAACTCTCTACGAAGCTTGAGAAAGGTACAAAGATTTGCTCTGAAAATGTCCTCACCATGAGATTCCAAAATGGATTCATGTCCAAACTTTCTATAATGGACTTTTCTGGACTGATGAGAACCACAATCGATGCTGCTGCTAGAGGAGCTTTAATGGCAAAAGGAGAAGATCAAGCCTGGGACATAATCGAAGAAATGGCCAATAAAAATTCTTTGTGGCCAATAGAAAGGAGCAAGATCCAAAGAATTGCCGGAATTTATGAAAGTGGAGCCAATACAACAGTCAACGCCGAGCTGGATAAGATATGCAAATTCATGGAGACTCTGACCATTTGATCCACAATTTCACCATATGGAGGAGCACCAGAACCAAAACCCTTGGTAGAGGCAAATCTTATTGAACCATCAAACGGAGAAGAACTGATCGTGCCAGTTATGTCTGAACGATTGGTAGAAATGATTAACCGTGCTGATACTTTTATTGCTTTTCCAGGTGGCTACGGTACATTGGAGGAAATTTTTACAGTGTTATCTTGGGCAAACTTGAACATACACTAGAAACCGCTTGGACTGTACAACGTTGAAGGATTTTATTATTTTCTTTGTGTGTTTCTTGATGATGCCTGGAGAAATGGGTTCGTGTCAAAACCTTTAAAAGAACTCATCTTCACTGCCAGAACTGCTCTGGATCTAATTGACCAAATCTTAGCATATGAACCACAAATTGACCCTATCCTATCAAAGATAAATTAGTCTGAGGACGATCGTGGTAAGAGGCGTCAGATTAATCTGGATCTTAACCTTTAACATTTCGTATAAAATTTCAGCTAACCAGATACTATCTTCTAAACTCTTCTTCTACTACTTAGGACATTGGGGACAATGTCTCATTTTGGTTTGGGGGAGGGAATTAGTTGATTAGTATCTTTTTTTTAGTTGTGTGTTACTTTTATTTTTAGTCCAAATTTTTTCGATAAATATAAAAAATTTTAAAAATTTTAAAAAATTACAAAAATATTTTGTGTTTTTGTTTTTATTTTGACTAAAAAGGTGTAATTGGTGAGAGATAGCTGAGTAAGGAGTTCCCATTCTTGAGACGTATCTGAAACCTAATTCGGAACAAGTTAATTTTTGTTTATTTGTTTTTGAATTATTTAATTTGTAAATTCTCCATAAAATTGACTAAAATGGATCTTCATATGCTCAGTTGGCATGCATTATCAACATGCATGGTAACATACAAACATATGCTATAATTGAAAAGTTTGTAATATTCAGTGCTCTAGTTTAATTGGAGAAAGCATCTCAAAAAACAATGGAGTGAAAAAAAAACGTCTGAGATCCAAGTTATTAAGTTCGTAGTGGTGTTTTAACACTTAGTGCCCTAAAATCAACTGGTTTGGGAGTCACTGGCCCAAAGCTCGCTACATGGATCAAAGATGCTGCAAAAATATATATATCTGAAGTCTGAGTAATTAAGTCCGTAAGGGTGTCTTAACACCTGGTGCCCTAAAGCCAACGGGTTTGGGAGCCACCGACCCAACACTCGCTACATAGATGGAAGATATTGTATATAAATAAAAAAAATTAAAAAAAAATCAAAGAAAAAATCAGAATAATAAGAAAAATTATTCCACTGCTGTAAAAAGGTATGAATTCTGATAAAATATTACTCTCTTATCAACTGCACTTGTGACTATTGTGGGCAAAAATGAGTTGATTAATATTTTGTCGGCTGTGCTTATGGAGAATGGTAAATATAATCAGAGAATTTACTTATTCAGTAATTTAGAAAGAAAGAAAACAACTAGTAACTTGGAGTAGAAGTTTCACCTGATTAGTCATTAACTTCTTTATTCTCTTTTCTCTAGTCTTTTTGTTTTTGTGTGCATTAGTTTCACTAACTTTTTACTTTTGTAAAATGTTTTTTGGTATCATTGTTGTAAACCCTCACGAGACTACAACTCGTCCATTAGGGACACCTAGGGGTTAAAGGCTTGTTGCATACGCTAAATGCAATCGTGATCCCTACGAAAGTGGCTTAGTTAAATTTTATTTTAAAGATGTTTATGTTATTTTATTTTGTGTTTTGCTCGAGGACTAGCAAAATATTAGGTTTGGGGGTGTGATGAGTGGTAATTATATCAATATTTCTCACTCATGTAACTTAATATTTTGTATAGTTTCTTGAGTTTTGTGAATATTTTGATGTGTTTTGTGTTATTTTGTAGATAATTAAAGTTTCAGGACTCTATGGAGGTGATTTGGGGCTAAAATAGTGAAAAACGGACAAAAGGGCATTTTCATAATTTTGTGTGTCGCGACGCGCAAGTATTCAGCGTCGCGACGCCTAACGAGCGCCGATCCATGCTATCGTGCCCCGAGTCCACATGTCAGAATCTGAGAAGTTTAACTATACTAATGTGCGTCGTGCCACGTGTCATCGTCCTACGGTGCCGACAATCGCCATCGCCACGTGTCACGATGTGTCACTCCACGTGGAAGCCACGTCATCATTAGCCAATCACCAATTGACCGAGTCAACGTGCCACGTCACCGCCACATCGTCATCAGCCAATCATAGCGTGCCACATGTCTATGGTGCCGACAATCACTATCGCCATGTGTCGCCACGTCAGCGCCACATCAACATAATCATTGAGTTGCCAGCTGCCTTGACACGTGTCACATTATCACCTTATCCATAATGCCACGTGGCAGATAAGAATCTGAAGCCGACGAACCAGAAGTTGACACATCACGAGTCGCGACGCGCAAAGCCTTGAGCGTCGTGACGCGCGAGTCCTATCGGGGTCTATAAATAGAGCTCGAGGTTTCTGTTTTAGATGTACCTTCCTCTCTGAATTCTCTGATGTAAATATGGAGTTTTCTATCTAGTTTCTTTTAAATTTCAGTTTTTTAATTAATTTTAATTACATTCTGCAATAATAATTTACTTTCTTTACTTTTTCAGTTTTTACTACTCAGCTATGAGGAGCTAACTTCCCCCTGCTAGGTTTACTTTTTAGCTTTTACTTTACCGCAATTACTTTTCAGCATTTTTACATTAAGTTTTTTATTTTACTAGCCCTAGTTATGTGTGGTAACTAAGTTAGTTATCTGGAGTTGTGATGAATTCTAATATCACCGGTTTATAAGGGGTTATTTTATAGTTTGGGTAATTTAAAGGTTTACTTATTAAGTCTCAAGCTTAATGCGTCTTGTTAATTAACCACTAATAAGATTGATCGAGTAAATCTAAAAAATACTTGACAAAGGAATTTTAGGTTTCAGCCTTAGACTTAATAGCCCACGATCTTCCTTGAGGATAGATAACCCTTTAATAGATTTCCTTACAGGATAAACATATACCTGTCGGGCGGGGGTAGCCATAATTGGAACTTAATCTTAATGAATCCAGGTAATTTGATTGACATAGACATATGGTTCAATTGAGTTATACTGTTTATTTGTGTATGACCATCGACAGAGGCTTTCGCGTAATTTAGTGTTCCAGGTTAGTAAACCGATATGTTGCACAAACATGAAATAACCACTTCATCTTTCAAAAGATATTAGAAAGATTCAAAACCCTAGATAGTTTCCTAATATTGAATTTTCTTAAACCTACTTTCGTACAATTTTATTTACTTGTTTTTAAATTTAAAATCATCACCATTTCAAATCAATCAATCAACCTGTTAGATACTAGTAATCATTTGACCTCATAAAATTAATAGATTAGGTATTAAGTCCTCGTGGGATCGATACTTTTTATACTACTTGAACAATATGTGCGCTTGCGTTATATGCGTGTGATTACGCACCGATCAAGTTTTTGGTGCCGTTTCCGGGGACTTATTTATCTTTTACTATTAGTTTAGGTGTTAGATACGTTACTTGTATCTAATTTCTTTTTACTTATTATTTATGTTTTCTTGTGTTTCAGGTTCCCAAACACTACATGAGCCGAACCAGAATCTTGGAACTCCGACCGCTTGACCCAGATATTGAAAGAACCATCAAACAGTTGAGAACGGAAATGTGAGACGGCCAAGAAGCTTTAGTCAACATGGAACCTGAACCTCTGGAAGTTGCACCACCAATACACAGTCGAGACAGAACCTTTTTGGTGGTCGACAGCTTCATTTCCTGTATTGTAATCCTTTACCAGCAAATGCGTGTGATATCAAAACATGCATTAAGATGATTCAACAGTCAGTGCAGTTTAGAGGAAAAGCAACTGAAGATCCTAATACCCACATTAGCAACTTCCTGGAAGTTTGCGGCACTTTCAATTACAACAGAGAACCTGAATAAGCAATGAGACTGCGTGTTTTTCCATACTCCTTGAAGGATAGAGCTAAAGCTTGGCTACATTCACTACCAGCCGGTTCCATCACAACTTGGAACACATTAGCAACCAAATTTCTTGCAAAGTACTTTCCACCAGCCAGAACTGGAAAACTGAGGAATGACATCCATCCTTTGTGCAACAAGACTCGGAAACTCTCTACGAAGCTTGGGAAAGGTACAAAGATTTGCTTCGAAAATGTCCTCACCATGAGATTCCAAAATGGTTTGAAGTCCAAACTTTCTATAATGGACTTTCTGGACTGATGAGAACCACAATCGATGCTACTGCTGGAGGAGCTTTAATGGCAAAAGGAGAAGATCAAGCCTGGGACCTAATCGAAGAAATGGCCAACAAAAATTCCTTGTGGCCAATAGAAAGGAGCAAGATCCAAAGAATTGCAGGAATTTATGAAAGTGGAGCCAATACTGCAGTCAACGCCAAGCTGGATAAGATATGCAAATTCATGGAGACTCTTACCACTGGATCCACAATTTCACCATATGGAGGAGCACCAGAACCAAAACCCTTGGCAGAGGCAAATCTTATTGAACCATCAAACGGAGAAGAACTGATCGTGCCAGGTATCTCTGAACGATTGGTAGAAATGATTCACCGTGCTGATACTTTTATTGCTTTGCCAGGTGGATTCGGTACATTGGAGGAAATTTTTACAGTGTTATCTTGGGCAAACTTGAACATACACCAGAAACCGCTTGGACAGTACAACATTGAAGGATTTTATTATTTTCTTTGTGTGTTTCTTGATGATGCCCGGAGAAATGGGTTCGTGTCAAAACCTTTAAAAGAACTCATCTTCACTGCCAGAACTGTTCTGGATCTAATTGACCAAATCTTCGCCTATGAACCACAAATTGACCCTATCCTATCAAAGATAAATTGGTCCGAGGACGATCGTGGTAAGAGGTGTCAGATTAATCTGGATCTTAACCTTTAAGTTTTCGTATAAAATTTCAGCTAACCAGATACTATCTTCTAAACTCTTCTTCAACTGTTTATGACATTGGGGATAATGTCTCATTTTTTTTTGGGGGAGGGAATTAGCTGATTATTATCTTGTTTTTAGTTGTGTGTTACTTTTATTTTTAGTCCAAAATTTTTCGAAAAATACAAAAAATTTGAAAAATTTGAAAAAATTACAAAAATATTTTGTGTTTTTATTTTTATTTCGACTAAAAAGGTGTAATTGGTGAGAGATAGCTGGGTAAGGAGTTCCCATTCCTGGGACATATCTCAAACCTATTTCGGAACAAGTTAATTTTTGTTTATTTCTTTTTGAATTATTTAATTTGTAAATTCTCCATAAAATTGACTAAAATGGATCTTCATATGCTCAGTTGGCATGCATTATCAACATGCATGGTAACATACAAACATGTGCTATAATTGGAAAATTTGTAATATTCAGTGCTCTAGTTTAATTGGAGAAAGCATCTCAAAAAACAATGGAGTAAAAAAAACGTCTGAGATCCGAGTTATTAAGTTCGTAGGGGTGTTTTAACACATAGTGCCCTAAAATCAACTGGTTTGAGAGTCACTGGCCCAACGCTCGCTACATGGATCAAAGATGCTGTAAAAATATATATATCTGAAGTCTGAGTAATTAAGTCCGTAGGGGAGTCTTAACACCTGGTGCCCTAAAGCCAACGGGTTTGGGAGCCACCGACCCAACACTCGCTACATAGATGGAAGATATTGTATATAAATAAAAAAAAAATTTTAAAAAAATCAAAGAAAAAATCAGAAAAATGAGAAAAATTATTCCACTGATGCAAAAAGGTGTGAATTCTGATAAAATTTTACGACAAAAATATTACTCTCTTATCAACTGCACTTGTGACTATTGTGGGCAAAAATGAGTTGATTAATATTTTGTCGGCTGTGCATATGGAGAATGGTAAATATAATCAGAGAATTTACTTATTCAGTAATTTAGAAAGAAAGAAAACAACTAGTAACTTGGAGTAGAAGTTTAACCTGATTAGTCATTAACTTCTTTATTCTCTTTTCTCTAGTCTTTTTGCTTTTGTGTCCATTAGTTTCACTACCTTTTTACTTTTGTAAAATATTTTTGGGTATCATTGTTGTAAACCCTCACGAGACTACAACTCGTCCATTAGGGACACCTAGGGGTTTAAAGGCATGTTGCATACGCTAAATGCAACCGTGATCCCTACGAAAGTGGCTTAGTTAAATTTTATTTTAAAGATGTTTATGTTATTTTATTATGTGTTTTGCTCGAGAACTAGCAAAATATTAGGTTTGGGGGTGGTGATGCGTGGTAATTATATCACTATTTCTCACTCATGTAACTTAATATTTTGTATAGTTTCTTGAGTTTTGTGAATATTTTGATGTGTTTTGTGTTATTTTGTAGATAATTAAAGTTTCAGGACTCTATGGAGGTGATTTGGGGCTAAAATAGTGAAAAAACGGACAAAAGGGCATTTTCATAATTTTGTGTGTCGCGACGCGCAAGTATTCAGCGTCGCGACGCCTAACGAGCGTCGATCCATGCTATCGTGCACCGAGTCCACATGTCAGAATCTGAGAAGTTTAACTATACTAATGTGCGTCGTGCCACGTGTCATCGTCCTACGGTGCCGACAATCGCCATCGCCACATGTCACGATGTGTCACTCCACGTGGAAGCCACGTCATCATTAGCCAATCACCAATTGACCGAGTCAACGTGCCATGTCACCGCCACATCGTCATCAGCCAATCATAGCGTGCCACATGTCTATGGTGCCGACAATCACTATCGCCATGTGTCGCCACGTCAGCGCCACATCAACATAATCATTGAGTTGCCAGCTGCCTTGCCACGTGTCACATTATCACCTTATCCATAATGCCACGTGGCAGATAAAAATCTGAAGCCGACGAACCAGAAGTTGACACATCACGAGTCGCGACGCGCAAAGCCTTGAGCGTCGTGACGCGCGAGTCCTATCGGGGTCTATAAATAGAGCTCGAGGTTTCTGTTTTAGATGTACCTTCCTCTCTGAATTCTCTAATGTAAATATGGAGTTTTCTATCTAGTTTCTTTTAAATTTCAGTTTTGTAATTAATTTTAATTACGTTCTGCAATAATAATTTACTTTCTTTACTTTTTCAGTTTTTACTACTCAGCTATGAGGAGGTAACTTCCCCTTGCTAGGGTGAAAGGTAAAACTTTTATTACTGCTATTTAGATTAATCTCCCTTAAATATAATATATTCACTATTTAAAATTTGACTTAATGAGGATACCGCTATATTGATCGGTTGTTAATTCATTTTAAACTGGTTTAAACCTGACTAAGCAAAGATACCGACAGATTGGTCGGTTGGTAATTAAATATTCTTACCCCCTATAAGGCAGGTTCATTGACAAATTTTGATACCGCCTTTATGGCTAGTCGGACTTAATTTTACTTAATCAGGTTACCGCCTATATGGCTGGTTGGTAAAATAATCACAAGTTAATATATTATATTAAGGGAGATATCTAAATTAGTAATAGTAAAAGTAGATCCTTTTACCTTAGCATTTTATTTTATTGTAATTTACTTTTTAGCTTTTACTTTACCGCAATTACTTTTCAGCATTTTTACTCTATGTTTTTTATTTTACTAGCCCTAGTTATGTGTCGTAACTAAGTTAGTTATCTGGGGTTGTGATGAATTCTAATATCACCGGTTTATAAGGGGTTATTTTATAGTTTGGGTAATTTAAAGGTTTACTTATTAAGTCTTAAGCTTAATGCGTCTTGTTAATTGACCACTAATAAGATTGATTGAGTAAATCTAAAAAAAACTTGAGAAAGGAATTTTAGGTTTCAGCCTTAGACTTAATAGCCCACGATCTTCCTTGAGGATAGATAACCCTTTAATAGATTTCCTTACAGGATAAACATATACCTGTCGGGCGGGGGTAGCCATAATTGGAACTTAATCTTAATGAATCCAGGTAATTTGATTGACATAGACATATGGTTCAATTGAGTTATACTGGGTATTTGTGTATGACCATCGACAGAGGCTTTCGCGTAATTTAGTGTTCCAGGTTAGTAAACCGATATGTTGCACAAACATGAAATAACCACGTCATCTTTTAAAAGATAATAGAAAGATTTAAAACCCCAGATAGTTTCCTAATATTGAATTTTCTTAAAACTACTTTCGTACAATTTTATTTACTTGTTTTTAAATTTAAAATCATCACCATTTCAAATCAATCAATCAACCTGTTAGATACTAGTAATCATTTGACCTCATAAAATTAATAGATTAAGTATTAAGTCCTCGTGGGATCGATAATTTTTATACTACTTGAACGATACGTGCGCTTGCATTATACGCGTGTATTTAGGCACCGGTCAAGTTTTTTGTGCCGTTGCCGGGGACTTATTTATCTTTTACTATTAGTTTAGGTGTTAGATACGTTACTTGTATCTAATTTCTTTTTACTTATTATATATGTTTTCTTGTGTTTCAGGTTCCCAAACACTACATGAGACGAAACAGAAGCTTCGAACTCCGACCGCTTGACCCAGAGATTGAAAGAACCATCAGACAGTTGAGAAAGGAAAGGCGAGACGTCCAAGAAGCTTTAGTCAACATGGAACCTGAACCTCTGGAAGTTGCACCACTAATACCCATTCGAGACAGAACCATTTTGGTGGTCGACGACTTCAATTCCTGTATTGTACTCCTTTACCAGCAAATACGTGTGATATCAAAACATGCATTCAGATGATTCAGCAGTCAGTGCAGTTTAGAGGAAAAGCAACTGAAGATCCTAATACCCACATTAGCAACTTACTGGAAGTTTGCGGCACTTTCAATTACAACAGAGAAGCTGAAGAAGCAATGAGACTGCGTGTTTTTCCATACTCCTTAAAGGATAGAGCTAAAGCTTGGCAACATTCACTACCAGCCGGTTCCATCACAACTTGGAACACATTAGCAACCAAATTTCTTACAAAGTACTTTCCACCAGCCAGAATTGGAAAGTTGAGGAATGAAATCACATCATTTGTGCAACAAGACTCGGAAACTCTCTACGAAGCTTGGGAAAGGTACAAAGATTTTCTCCGAAAATGTCCTCACCATGAGATTCCAAAATGGCTTCAAGTCCAAACTTTCTATAATGGACTTTTTGGACTGATGAGAACCACAATCGATGCTACTGCTGGAGGAGCTTTAATGGCAAAAGGAGAAGATCAAGCCTGGGACCTAATCGATGAAATGGCCAACAACAATTCCTTGTGGCCAACAGAAATAAGCATGATCCAAAGAATTGCATGAATTTATGAAAGTGGAGCCAATACAGCAGTCATCGCCAAGCTGGATCAGATATGCAAATTCATGGAGACTCTTACCACTGGATCCATAAGTTCACCATATGGAGGAGCATCGGAACCAAAACCCTTGGCAGAGGCAAATCTTATTGAACCATCAAACGGATAAGAACTGATCGTGCCAGGTATGTCTGAACGATTGGTAGAAATGATTAACCGTGCTGATGCTTTTATTGCTTTGCCAGGTGGCTTGGGTACATTGGAGGAAATTTTTACAGTGTTATCTTGGGAAAACTTGAATATACACCAGAAACCGCTTGGACTGTACAACGTTGAAGGATTTTATGATTTTCTTTGTCTGTTTCTTGATGATGCCCAGAGAAATGGGTTTGTGTCAAAACCTTTAAAAGAACTTCTCTTCACTGTCAGAACTTCTACGGATCTAATTGACCAAATCTTAGCCTATGAACCATAAATTGACCCTATCATTTCAAAGATAAATTGGTTCGAGGACGATTGTGGTAAGAGGCGTCAGATTAATCTGGATCTTAACCTTTAACTTTTCGTATAAAATTTCAGCTAACCAGGTACTATCTTCTAAACTCTTCTTCTACTGTTAAGGACATTGGGGACAATGTCTCATTTTGGTTTAGGGGAGGGAATTAGTTGATTAAAATCTTATTTTTAGTTGTGTGTTATTTTTATTTTTAGTCTAAAATTTTTGGAAAAATACAAAAAATTTGAAAATTTTTCAAAAATTACCAAAATATTTTGTGTTTTTGTTTTTTTTTTGACTAAAAAGGTGAAATTGGTGAGAGATAGCTGAGTAAGGAGTTCCCATTCTTGAGACGTATCTGAAACCTAATTCGGAACAAGTTAATTTTTGTTTATTTCTTTTTGAATTATTTTATTTGTAAATTCTCCATAAAATTGACTAAAATGGATCTTCATATGCTCAGTTGGCAGGTATTATCAACATGCATGGTAACATACCGACATGAGCTATAATTGAAAAGTTTGTAATATTCAGTGCTATAGTTTAATTGGAGAAAGCATCTAAAAAGCAATGGAGTAAAAAAAAAAACATCTGAGATTAGAGTTATTAAGTCCGTATGGGTGTTTTAACACATAGTGCCATAAAACCAACTGGTTTGGGAGTCACTGGCCCAAAGCTTGCTACATGGATCAAAGATGTTCTAAAAATATATATATATATATGAAGTCTGAGTAATTAAGTCTGTAGGTGTGTCTTAACATCTGGTACTTAAAGCCAACTGGTTTAGGAGCCAGTGACCCAACACTCGCTACATAGATGGAAGATTATTCCACTGCTGCAAAAAGATGTGAATTCTTGCGACTGTGGTGGGCAAAAATGAGTTGATTAATATTTTGTCGGCTGTGCATATGGAGAATGGTAAATATAATCGGAGAATTTACTTATTCAGAAATTTAGAAAGAAATAAAACAACTAGTAACTTGGAGTAGAAGTTTCACCTGATTAGTCACTAACTTCTTTATTCTATTTTCTCTTGTCTTTTTGCTTTTGTGTGCATTAGTTTCACTACCATTTTACTTTTGTAAAATATTTGTGGGTATCATTGCTGTAAACCCTCACGAGACTACAACTCGTCCACTAGGGACACCTAGGGTTTAAAGGCGGTTGCATATGCTAAATGCAACCGTGAAACCTACGAATGTGGCTTAGTTAAATTTTATTTTAAAGATGTTTATGTTATTCTATTATGTGTTTTGCTCGAGGACTAGTAAAATATTAGGTTTGGGGGTGTGATGAGTGGTAATTATATCACTATTTCTTGAGTTTTGTGAATATTTTGATCTGTTTTGTGTTATTTTATAGATAAATAAAGTTTCAGGACTCTCCGGAGGAGATTTGGGGCCAAAATAGTGAAAAACGGACAAAAGGGCATTTTGTAATTTTGCGCATCGCGACGTTTAACGTGCGTCGGGTCCACATGTATGAATCTGAGAAGTTTGACTTTGCTAACGTGCGTCGTGCCACGTTTCATCATCCTACGGCGCCGACAATTTCCATGGCCATGTGTCGCCACGTGTCACTCCACGTGTCAGCCACGTCATCGTCCACATCACCAGTTGACCGAGTCAACGTGCCACTTCACCACCACATCATCATCAGTCAATCACAGCGTGCCACGTGTCATCATTCTATGGTGCCGACAATCACTATCGCCACGTGTTGCCATGTCAGTATAATCATTGAGTTGCCAGCCGCCTTGCCATATGTCACCTTATCCATAATGCCACGTGGCAGATAAGAATCTGAAGCCGACGAACCAGAAGTTGACACGTCGTGCGTCGCGACGCGCAAAGCCTTGCGCTTTGAATTCTCTTTGAATTCTCTGATGTAAATAAGAAGTTTTCTATCTAGTTTTTTTAAAATTTTAGTTTTGTAATTAATTTTAATTACGTTCTGTAAAAATAATTTACTTTCTTTACTTTTTCAGTTTTTACTATTCAACTATGATGAGGTAACTTCCCCTGCTAGGGTGAAAGGTAAAACTTTTATTACTGTTATTTAGATTAATCTCCCTTTAAATATAATATATTCACTATTTAAAATTTGACTTAATGAGAATACCGCTATATTGGTCGGTTGGTAATTCATTTGAAACTGGTTTAAACATAACTAAGTAAGGATACCGCCAGATTGGTCGGTTGGTAATTAAATATTCTTACCGTCTATATAGCATGTTCATGGACAAATTTTGATACCGCCTTTATGGCTGGTCGGACTTAATTTGACTTAATCGGGTTACCGCCTACATAGCTGGTTGGTAAAATTTTCACAAGTTAATATATTATATTAAATGAGATATCTAAATTAGTAGTAGTAAAAGTATATCATTTTACCTTAGTATGTTATTTTATTGTAATTTACTTTTTAGCTTTTACTTTACCGCAATTACTTTTCAGCGTTTTTACTTTATGTCTTTTAGTTTACTAGCCCTAGTTATGTGTCGTAACTAAGTTAGTTATCTGGGGTTGTGATGAATTCTAATATCACCGGTTTATAAGGGGTTATTTTATAGTTTGGGTAATTTAAAGGTTTACTTATTAATTTTAAGCTTAATGCGTCTTGTTAATTGGCCACTAATAAGATTGATCTGGTAAATCTAAAATAAACTTGACAAAGGAATTTTAAGTTTCAGCCTTAGACTTAATAACCCACGATCTTCCTTGAGGATAGATAACTCTTTAATAGATTTCCTTACAGGATAGATATATACTTGTCGGGTGGGGGTAGCCATAATTGGAACTTAATCTTAATCAATCCAGGTAATTTGATTGGCATAGACATATGGTTCAATTGAGTTCTACTGGGTATTTGTGTCTGACCATCGACAGAGGCTTTCGTATAATTTAGTTTTCCAGGTTAGTAAACTGATATATTGTACAAACATGAAATAACCAATTCATCTTTTAAAAGATATTAGAAAGATTCACAACCCTAGATAGTTTCATAATATTGAATTTTCTTAAACCTATTTTCGTACAATTTTATTTACTTGTTTTTAAATTTAAAATCATCACCATTTCAAATTAATCAATCAACTTGTTAGATACTAGTAATCATTTGACCTCATAAAATTAATAGATTAGGTATTAAGTCCTCGTGGGATCGATACTTTTTATACTACTTGAACGATACATGCGCTTGCGTTATACACGTGTGATTACGCACCGGTCAAGTTTCTTTATCCTTTTTGTTGCTTAACTTTCTGCGGTTACTCATTCTCTAGATACTACTACCATCTCTTTGCTATCTTCCTAAGGGACTCATTCTGTTGCAAAGTTTCCTTTCTTATCTTAGTTCCTCAACCCCATACTCCTTTACTTTTTTGAAAACTCTATTTACTTCAACTACTAAGGACATCTTTTACTAAATCTTTGATCCATACACTACTCTCTACCTAAAATCCTTATTTTCAATACCATTAGGTTCTTTATAAGTTGTTCACTATGTCCCCACGAATCGGTATCCATGTTCATTTTATACTTCTACTATCTTCACTTCCTTGAGGGTTCTTTGTTTCTACGAAGGTTTCCGCACTTCGCTCAACTTACTATAGCGTTGAACTTTCCCTTCTCAGGTTCCTTGTCAATGATTCTTTGGATTCATCAACCTAGTTGTCGAGCCATCTCGTAATTTGTCTAATCTATCAATTCCTTTTCTCTACTGGTTCTTTTCTCTACTAGGCTCTGGGTTCCCACAACTATCATCAATTCTTTACTCTATTATTCCCTTGTTATGTTATCTTCGCGCCCAAATACACTAAATTTCCTTGTTACTCTTCGCGTTTCTCATACTATTGTATATCCTATTTTCCTTACTTTACTTCATGCTACTAAGACTAACAGTGAGTCATTCCTCTATTTGTTTCTTTAATATTGACTTCATGTTCTTTGCTATAAACCTTGATTTGATCATTTTATATTTTTGTCCATACTGGTACTCTTATCAATTCTTAAGTGTTTCCAATTTCATAGGTCTATTCTTATATTCTTCTATGGATCTCTACTGTCTCGAGTTTATCTGTGGGTTCTACTTCTTAAGTGTTTCCAATTTCATAGGTCTATTCTTATATTCTTCTATGGATCTCTATTGTTTTTGGAGGCTCACGGCCATGGATGATCAAGTAAAAAAGAAAACAAAATTTTATATTTTAAATAAGCCATGACTAACTCAAGCATAGTGAATAAGGGCAATTTGGTCATTTTTCCATTTTAATGATATTAAATAAATTGAACTTTATAATAGCAAATCAAATTTGCACACACAAAGCTTAATTAAAACATGCCATGTGTTCCAATAATAATTAAACAAATTTCATAATATTTATGGAAAAAGTTTAATTAATTAATTATTCAAATATTTAACAATTAAATATCCAAATAATCAATTAATATAATAATTATTATATATATGTATTTTATTTACAATAAATAACAAATACATATATTTATGACATGTGTCAAAATCTCATTTGACGATTAATTAATGTGTATCTAATCGTATTATGTATCAAATACAAATACACCATAATTACGATGGACCAAAAATGCATCTATGCATGTGTTTTCATTTAACCGATTAAATGATCCGAATTAACTTATTTAATCCGGTGAAGTATTATGAATAATCAATATTATTCATATCGCGTTGCCCAAGTACTCAACGAATACACTTCATATTGTGGGACTTTCTAAGTTTAGGTTTATCTGTCACGCAATCTAATTTCGTGTCCATAATTCAACCACTCATGAATTATGACGACCACAGATAATCTCGCTAAATTATACAAGTCGAGGTCATTGCATACATATATAATCTCACAGGTAATCTCACAGGTCATTGCATACGTATGACGACCACAGATAATCTCACAGGCTATCCATATTATACCAGAGATATAGATGAGAACGTCAAATCAGTTCGGTATAATATATTCGACTTTCAATTTACGATCTCTAAATAACATTCAGAACTGATTTCCGATGTTATACCACGGCCATGGATTTACTAGATCGTAAACACGTGAGGATGCCTATGCCTTGTACACAAAACTGATGGATCATATCTTGATACGCACTAGATATCATGAGCATCAGTCCACACCCAACGAACAGGCGGAGGTCTTATCATGAATAGATCGGTGATGTGACTGCCATCAAAGTGTTGAGGATAACTCATAAATCCCACTGTGGTATCTCAAGTCGAAGGACCACTATACTCGCCCAACTTGAGAAGAGTCCTATTGACGTTGGTGTACCATCTTTTAGGAAATCTTCAATGAGTCATTAAGTGTTTACCAAATAAACACCTACATATCTATACGAGTCTCCCGAGACTAATGGTTCATTGGGATAAACCATCAGACCAAGTCACGATATACAACATGTACTGGTCTCAGCGGATTTTACTAACTGACCCGTGTTAGTAAATTTTGACCAGGAACTTTATTTAAGGATATACATCTTATAGTGCGCTTCCCAATGTCAATTACAAACTACGTTGTAACTGCGCACTATGTTGTAAATCCTTGGGTCTTTGTCTAATATACACGTATCATTAAACCAGATTTAGTTTCAATCTAATCGTAATTAGATCGAATATGTGTATAAAAGACAAGAGTCCTACCATTAAATTAGTAATATTATGGAAAATATAATTGCTCGTATTCATGAATCAGACATAAATACGATCTGGATTGGCACTCCGAGTACCAACCTTAACTTAGTCCAAACTAGACCTTAATTAAACAATTTAATTAAGTGTTCTTTTTAGTGAGCCATGTCAATTTTAACTCTAAAAATTTTTGTTCACTATTTTAAGTTTAAAATAAAATTCGGATTTAGGCAATTATTTAATTATGTGTAGGTGACTTATGTTATTTTTAATTGTTACGTGGAGTTTGTATCCCGAGTGCAGACCATATTACCGTCTATTCAGAATCGGCTATGGAATTTATGTCTGGGTTTTCATCCTATATACCAAATTAAATAAATTTTTTCCTACTAATTGTCTTTTCCTGAATTACCAAATTTTAAACTTTTTCAAATTAAAATATTTAATACATTAGCATGTATTAATCTAAATTTTTAACTATTTTAAATTTTGCATAACTTTTATGCTTAGATTAAACCAACATGCATTTAATGTCATGGCATGTTATAATGCATGAGTGGACATCCTATGGTATATGACATGTTATTCAAACAATTTGAATTGTAAACATACATACAACAAAAACTAATGCATTGATCAGGCTTTATGGTTTTCTATATTAATCTAATTAATACACAAAATACCCAAGGCATTCCTTGGTCTTCAACTCTTGACTCCATGGATTGTCCAGCGGAAAGTTTGCTCCTCGAGTAGTAACATTCACAATATATGGATATAATGCTTCAAGTAGTCGTGTGCTCACTACGGACCACATTAGCACTTTGGCTCGTAAGACATGCTTTCGTGTGGTAATCACCTCTGCACGTTGCCGTCGAACTCACCATGCCTATGCTTACCATAGCTTTCCATAACCACAATCCATATTTACCAAACATTGCTCAATTACTACTTTATGTCATCCTTGGCAATGCGCTCCATAAGTTACATAGTAAAATTAAAAACAACATTTGTAATTAATTCCTAAAATGGCATTATGGCCTTACATTTCCAAAAACACTAATAAAACCAAAAAGCCGGAAAAATTTACAACCAATGCATTTAAAATAAATAAATATCATCACATGAATTATTTAATCTCATAAAATATATTTATTTAATTTTATGCCCACTCTTATAACATATAATATTTTTATATCTCATGCATCTCATACATTAAAATAAAAAAATTAATTATTGCATAATTAAAATTAAAAAGAGAAGAGTTATAATATTTTTCAACCTCGCTCTTGATGCCAATTATAGGGAACACTTTCTCTCACGCAGCGGAAGCGGCTTAGACACTCGGGATCGACCTTGAAAAATTTTTCGGCTCTTAATCCGAATTTTTCTCCCAAAAATTCCAGATCCGAACAGCCCCATATTTTATCCACTGCCGAATGCTCAAGTCTGGAACCCAGAACCATTCACGCGTACATCCATGGAGCCAGAACCAGTCACACACGTAGCTGTGAAGTGCTGTGACTTTGACTTCTCGGCTTCCATTTCCAATTAATTGGACAATGGCGTGCATGAGGCAAAATAAACCCCAAATAATATTTGATGCTGTACGCCACTTTGCATGCTTGATAATATCAATATAATGAAAGGAATAAGGACAAAACAAGTGCCCTTCGATTTTACTTTTAATCATCAACTCTATGAGCATTGATCATCATGTGCGCGTAGGTTTCAATTGATCATGATGATCAATTTCCGTGAGATTTGTTTCAACGATCCGGTCACCAATCAATCTTCTGTGTTATGACTCACCACCAAATATCCGTGAGAGTGGGCTCAGGGTAACTCACTTGATGTTTTCTGCCTTTTGTTTTCTCATTTTCAATCTCATTGAAAAATGAGAGAGTGGCTAGGGTTAGTTTGTGCAGAAAGAAGCCTTCTATTTATATCTAGGGTTTAGGTTAATTTAATATACATTTACCAAATTAACCCTAACCCTAATCACACATATAAATATTGGCCAATGGCATTTTTGCCACAACAAAATTATTAATTTAAAAAATTAAATACAATATCAAATATCATATAATTTTGAAATTAAAATTTAACATGTAATTTATATCATGATATAAATTACATATTTAATTTTTAATTAAATCAAATCTTATATTAAATGATTATCTAATAATCACTAATATAAAAACTATCTATTAAAAACTTTAATATATAATTTCAAGGTGTGACATTATATAATTATTAATCAAATTAATAATTATATCAATAAATAATTCTCAATAATTTATTATTTTTCAAGTTAGTTCATAATTGTACCATCCAATTATTCCATAGATTCCTATAGTGTAACAAGCTAACACGGTGACCAAATGGACCTACAGTTATGAGCTCCAATAATCTCGAAATATTAATTAAAACTCTTTAATTAAATATTCTGAATTATTAACTTTAGGTTATTCCACTAAAAACCTAAAGATGCACTCTTGTCACTACCGATATATTTTATACCGAAACTCAACGGCGTCTACCGATATAATATTTGCATACAGATTGTCCCTCCATGAGTATCTCATAATTAGAGCCGGGTCATAATGTCCGTTATACCCCTCTAATTATTTTGTGCCATAAGTACCATTGATTCTCTAATGAACGATTTATTCTTAACTATTATGAATATTAATCTTTCTCTTCGTAATAGAAAGACTTGAGCGCTCAAATCGTTCAAGTACCGAATCAACCCTTATGGAAGATACTCATCTACTTCTCACAAGAATGAGTGGATTCCATATCCATGTAAAACGTCTCCAGCTACACACCAAACCATGTCCCCAAAATACATAGCTATTAGTCGGGATTGTTTCACCAACCTCACCTTTGTAAATCAAATGACATAGCCTGCCATGCAGGAGTTCGTAGTACACTCAGGATTAAGATCAACCCATATATGATCATCTATTAGACTGATATGAATTTCTTTGTTTAACGGATATTAAAAGAAATTCATTTCTATCTTGGTCCAGTCCTATATGATCGCATTATATAAGGTGCCTCCATTCCCATGTCACCAAATGAACGAACCCGGATCAAAGTCGTCATACAATATGGAATGGACCGTAGCTGTAGATAAACCACAAACAAAGTGCCCGTCTTCGTTTGCTCTCTACGGACTATTTAGGATTACTAATTTCATATTTAAATCCTCTTGTGTATAACACTTATACACTAAATCTGAAAGTACATTTAGTATCCAAGGACATACATAATTATTTATAATATGCAACTTTAAAATCAATATTTTAATAAATGAATAACCGTATTATTTATTACTTAAAATATAATCCCGTTTACATATTACATTATGCTCTTGGGAATATATCCCAATAATTTTCAATTAGGAACACTTAGAACGCAATAAGGATGATGGGCACTTTTATGTGTTGGTATCAGATTGTGTGATTTTTTTAAGACTATCACGCGCCATTCTTTTCTACTTTGGTTGAGTATTCAGGGTGGTCTTTGTACTCAGGATAGGCTTATGGGATTTGGTATTTCTACTTGCTCGAGATGTATCATTTATGGTTGTTTTGGGGAGGACATAGGTCACATGATTTCCAGTGCTCTTTCTGTTCCCGGGTTTGGATGATTGTGTTGGCTATGTGTGGTTTGGATTGGAGCTCTCCGGTTTGGATTGTTGAATGGATGGATTAGTACATTAATGGCTTTTTATGTCATTTACTAGTTTGACTTTCAATTGCAGCTTCAGTTTATGACATTTGGAAGGAATGCTCACCTTCATATTAGCCTCCTCGTGGTCACTACAGGCCATATTTTCCTCTAACGAAGCAAGCTCGCTACCATTCCAAATAAAAGATCTCAAGGTTGATTCCACCTTCCTAATAATAGACTTAGGCAAGATGAACAGAGAGGACCAATACACTTTGATCGAGAACAAAACCGATTTAATAAGCTGAACTCACCCCGAATATGAGAGAACTCTACAACTCCAACTATTGGCACATCCGATAATACGCTCAACCAAGGTAGTACAGTTTAAGGCTTGTAGCATCGTAGAAATTAAAGGAACCCCCAATACCACATAGGAAGCTCACCTTTTTGGAAACCTAGAACTCGAAGAAGCCGATTCTTGAGAGATAAGGAAATACCCGACCAGAACAGATGACTCTTAGCTAGATTTCGAACCAAACCAGATAAACCTATAAACTGCTGAAGATTATCCCTGATCAAGGAGACCGAGCTGACATCTGCCATATAAAAAAATCAACAAATTATCTACAAAATAGAGATGGGTGAGAGAGTTCTTATAGCAGCGCCAATGAAACTTGAAACCCTGATCAATGACCGTATTCTGAAGTAACCCTGAGAGAACCTCTATAGCTAGAACAAATAGATAAGGGGACATATGATCACCCTTGCGCAAACCATACCCCTAGAGAAAAAATAATGCAACTCCCCATTAAGGGATACTGAGAACATAGTAGTGGTAATACACTCCTAAATCCAACCCACCATCCTCTCTGGAAACCCAAAGGTCCTAAGAACCCAACCATAAATTCCCAACGAACAATATTGTTGGGATGTATGCCTTAGAGGTACATGTGATGTAAACGGTTTTATTTGTTTTGAAATAAAACGATTCATTATTCATTTATCAAATTGTTTGTTTAATTTTGGCATATTATAAATCATCTTGAATATCCTAGATTACTTATGTGCCTTCAGACTAAGTGTATGAGTGTCATACACAAGAAGATTTAAGTCTGAAGTTAGTAATCTTAAATAGTCCATAGAGAGCAAACAAAGCGGGTACTTTGTTTACAGTTTATCTATAGCTGCGGTCTATTCTATATTTGTATGCCGACCTTGATCCGGGATCGTCCATGTAGAGACATGAGAATGGAGGTACCTTGTATGATGTGATCATATAGGACTGGACCCAGATGGAAATGACATTCTTATAATATATGTTAATCTAAGAAAGTCATTTTGATCGACTAGAAGGTCGTATATGGATTGATCTTAATCATGAGTGTACTACAAACCCCTGCATGGTGGGCCATGTCCTTTGATTTACAAAGGTGAGGTTAGTGAAGCAGTCCCAACCAATAGCCACGTATTTTTGGGGCATGGTCTGTTATGTAGCTGAGAACGTTTTACATAGACATGGAGTTCACTCCTTCTTGCGAGAAGTAGATGAGTATTTTTCTTAAGGGTTGATTCGGTGCTTGAACGATTTGAGCGCTCGAGTCTTTCTATTGCGAATAGAATGATTAAAATTCATAATCGTTATGAATATATCGTTCATTAGAGAATCAACGGTACTTAAGGTAAAAATAATTAGAGGGGTATAACAGACATTACGAGATACTCGTGAAGGGTCAATTCGTATGTAATATATCATCTGCGACAATGAGAGTGAAGCTTCGGGTTTTTATTGGAATAACCCGGAGTTAATAATTCAGAATATTTATTTAAGAGCCTAATTTATATTTCGAGATTATTGGAGCTCAGAACCGTAGGTCCAATTGGTCCCCGTGCTAGCTCAATTTACTATAGCGGATTTAGTATAATTGGATAGTCCAATTATATACTCACAAAGGTATAAATATTATTAATATGATTAATAATATTATTTGTCACACTTGGAACTATATATTAAAAGTTAATATATGATTTATATAATAAATGATTATATGATAATTATTTATTATTAATAATTAAATTATATATGATATAATTTAAATGAAGGCTTCATTTGTAATTTCCAAATTAAAGGGTTTTAGAAACCCTTGATTTAATTTTGGAAGTTACAAATCTATAATGGTATTAAACCTTTTGATTTTGTAACATATTTGGCTTTATGGAAAGCTAATACAATTGTTGCAAAATTAATAAAAGATTATATGCCATTGCCGTTTTTGGCATAAGAGAAAAGGGAAGTTTTGATGGCATTGGAAGTTATCAAAATTTGAATAGGCAAATGAATCTTTAATTTTGTAATTTATTTTGTCTTCATGGTAACAATCAATGCATGATATATGTTACAAAAAAATTTAAATGAAAATTTTTAGCCTTGACCGATTCTAGCATGCAAGTGGAGGGGTGTGGTTGTTTTGTTTTGGAAACAAATAACCCTAGATATAAAAAGAATATTTTTTTTTTCTTTTTGGAGAAGCTCTCATTCTTGCAACCCTAGCCTCTTTCTTCTTCTTCACCATTCTCTCAAAAGTAGAGAAACTCCATTGAAGAACATAATAAGAAAAATAAAATATTAAGTGTGATTCAAAATCTCTAAATCGTTTAGGGATTTATTTTGTGAGTGTAGCCCACACTACTTTCCGTTGGTTACGAGTCATAGCATGGAAGACTATGTGGTGTCGAATCAATTATCATATACCTCACGATAATCCAATAATCTCGCAGGCAATGGGCTGGACGTGACTATGGCCAATAGAAGCAAGGCTGTTAAATGGTCAAAAGAGCCGAATTGATGAACAAAGAGTTGATCATATTCATGAATAAAGCACGCTGATTGAAGGAGTATAGATCACGTGAGTTTTATTCATCAAAGTTTATCAAAGTGGACCAACGTTTATCATACCAAGATGCACATGTGTTATTATTTGTTGACCTGTGCGGAAAGAATAAGGTGGCGCACTGAAGTTGCATGGGAGACCAAGGGTCGTTGTGTCTTATGCCTTGTGCGTGATTGGTTCTGGCTTAACAGCTATGTGCGTGACTGGTCCTAGCTCAATGGTTGTTCGCGTGACTGGTTCTGGGTTCAAGGATTGAGCATTCGGCAGCAAAAAAATTATGGGGCTGTTCGAATCTGGGATTTTTGGGTGGAAAAATTCTGGATAAATATGAGGAGGGCGGAAAAAATTTTCAAGGACGATCCCGGGTGCCTAAGCCACTTCCGCTGCGCGAGGAAAGCGTTTCCTACAATTGGCATCAAAAGCGAGGTTGAAAAGTGTTCTTAACCCTTTTCTTTTTCATTTAAAGTTTCTGTTTTTTAATATATTTATGAGTTATAAATATGCTATGCATGTTTAGATGTGTGGGCACAATGTAATATTCGTATGATGAATGTTTTTGTTATTTCATGTGATGAATGGATTTTGCATTGGTCGTAAATTTTTCCGGCTCTTATTTTTGTAGTTGGTTTTGTTTTTGGGATGTAAGGCAATAAGGCCATTGTTTACATTTAATGTAATTTTATTTTTCAATGTAAATTTTCAATTTTTGTAATTTGGAGCACTGAAGTCCCAAAAAGGAGCCAACACCACTTTGAAGCGGGATTTGAAGACCAATGGATGCCTTGGTGAATCTTATGTACTAATTATATTAGTATAGGAAAAATAAGAGCCCGGTCAATGCAAAATATTTTTTATGTTATATGTATGTTTATTTCGAATTGTTTGAATAACATGTCATATAGCTTAGGGTGCCCACTCTTGCATTTTACATGCCATAACATGTTTTAGATGCATTATCATTATATACATAAAATATGATTTTATGTAATTTAAAGTATTTAAATTAGAATATGATATGCATGAAAATCAATTAATTGGATTAATTGGATTTATGGTTTAAAATTTGAATTCTAATATATTGGGCTTAATTAGTGCATAATAAAAATCCATTGGTATATAGGATGGAAACCCGGATATAAATTTCATAGCCGAATCCGAATGGACGGTAATATGGTCTGCACTCGGGATACAATTCCGCGTACTATTGGATTTTATAACGCACTAAGATTTATTAAAATGTTTAATTAAAATTTTGACTTTTTTAGAATTCCATAAATTTAAACTTATTAGTGTCTAGTATTTTAAGAGTTAAAATATGATAAGTCACTAATATTTCTCTCATATTAAATTAGTTTAATAGAGTAAAATACTTAGTAAAGACTAATAGAAATTAGTGAGACAAATTTTAAGAGTTAAAATTGTTAGGTCACTAATGGTGAACTAGTGTAAATTAAATTATGTTTTAGCCGCCATAAGTTTATTCACACTAGTAATTAAAATAAAATATTAGATATTTTATAGATAGAAACCTTAATTTTAAATAGTGAGTGGGAGAGGGATATACGACAGTATATCCCGCGATCTCCGTTGTTAGTCCAAAAACGTGAGATTCAAAAGGCGCCTCGAGACAGCTTTGCTTTCGTCCCCCTACGGATGGTGTCCATTTTGGGTCAATATTAGGTTTGGGTTCCGAGAGGATAGGGATTCTAGATGTATCTTGTGAACTGACCTACCCTACGGCGGCACATCACTCGTTAAGTACAAGAATCCCGGAACGGCTGGTTACACTCACAAAGGAATAATTAACTGTTAATAAAATTCCTTGATCGAATGAAACGGTAGTTGTTTAATATAGGAATAAGAGTTATTCCCGCATATATTAAATCGACTGAGATTGTCTCGATCTATCATGCAAGAACTTGACCTACCCTACGGCGGCAATTACTTGTGGAATGATAGATTTCTGTGGCATAGTAATTCTCTTAGGTTTCTAATTCGTTATTAATGGTTCATGCATCATGTTTAATTTTATGCCAAAATTATTTGATGATTTTAATATGCGATGAATGAATGTTAAATGCATGTTTATTTTATTTACTAGCCATGGTTTCTCCAATTATTTTCATACTCTCAAAAGATAAATTAATGGGAGAAAAACTATGTTAAGTGGAAAATTAACATGAACGCTATCCTGGTCTACGAAGACCTAGAGTTTGTCCTGACGAATGAGAGTCCTCCCGAGCCGGCCAGAAATACTGGCCAAGTTGTGTGCAATACCTATCAGAAATGGGTCGCAGCAAATGAGAAAGCCCGCTGCTACTTGCTAGCAGGGATGTCTGAGGTTCGTGCTGTAAAACATGAACCGATGGCTCTAACATCTCAGATGATGGAGTCATTGCAGGGCATGTTTGGGCAGCCTTCGGAGCGTCAACATCTTGAGACCATGGTCTCAGCGATGACTGCTAGGATGAAGGATGGGACATCATTCTGAGAGAATGTCTTGAAGATGATTACCTATCTCAACACTGCTAAAACCCATGGAGCTCGTATTGACGAGCGTAGCCAGGTGACCATGATTATGGAAACTCTTCCGAAGAGTTTCCTGCAGTTTAAGAGCAACTATGTTATGAACAAGTTGACTTTTACTTTGACCCAACTGCTTAATGAGCTCACCCATTATGAGTCCATGCTACTGGATCCTCGTAAGCCCAATGCTAAGACAAATGTTGTCAAGTCTTCAAAAGAAGAATAACTCTGGGAAGGCTGAAGGTATAGCCACTTGATGTACGTAAAGACCTTGCTGAAGGTAACTTTACTATAAAAGTTATGACATGGGATGCTGTTTCAGTAAAGTAGTGGGAGTTATCAGTTTTCAATTTTTCAAATAAAAGTTATTTGAATTTAAACAAAATGGTGTTTGTTTCTGTTTGGTCCTGGAAATTTGATTTTTGTTGCAAAATTATTGCATGATGGTTATCATTTTATCTAATAATAATAGTTATTATTTCATAAATGGATTACATATATGCTAAGGAAAGTAGGAGATAACTTGTATGTGTTAAGACTGTTAACACATAAGCCACTACTCAATACTGAAATATTTTAGGTTGATAAACCTAAAACTAAATAGCAAAAGATTTCTCATGATGACACATATCTATGGCATCTTAGACTTGGTCATATCAACCTTGACTGGATAGACACATTGATAAAGAATGGAGCCTTAAACCAGTTAAAGCTCGGGACTTTACCAGTATGCGAATCCTGTTTTGAAGGAAAAATGACCAAGAGACATTTTTCTAGAAAATGTATAAGAGCCAGTCAACCACTTGAGATAATACATTTGGACGTTCGCGGACCGATGAATGTAAAAGCTCGAGGAGGTTATGAATACTTCATCACATTTATTTATGAATATTCTAGATATGGGTATGTTTACCTAATGCATCACAAATCATATACCTTTGAAAAGTACAAAGAGTATCGTGCTGAGGTTGAGAACCAATTAGGTAAGACAATCAAAACTCTACGATCGGATCGTGGAAGAGAATACCTTGATAGAGATTTCAAGGAATTCTTAGTTGAGCATGGGATAATATCCCAGCTCACAGCGCCTGGAACACCACAATAAAATGGTGTTGTAGAGAGGAGAAATCAGACCCTACTAGACATGATGAGATCTATGTTAAGTTATAGCTCATTACCTAGTTCATTTTGAGGATATGCACTGCAAACCGCAATGCATATCCTTAATATAGTTCCATCTAAGTCTGTTCCTAAGACTCCCTTAGAGTTGTGGAATGGTTGTAAAACTAGTTTACGACATTTTTGCATATGGGGGTGTCCAGTACATGTGCTGAAGAATAAGACTACAAAGTTTGAGCCATGTTCTCAGGTGTGCCTATTTGTAGGCTATCCTAAAGAAACTAGGGGTGGATTCTTCTATAGTCCCGATGATAACAAAGTATATGTATCGACAAATGCCACATTTATAGAGGAGGACTATATGAGGGAGTTCAAACCTCGGAGTAAGGTGTTACTCGAGGGGTTACTTGCTGGTTCGACCAGCACACCACCATCAACAAAAGTTGACAAACACATAGCACCTTCGACATCTGAGAGTCAGATGCAAGTTCCTCAGAATGATCTACCACCTAGATGCAGTGAGAGGGTTGTACGACAACCTGATCTCTACCATGGGGTTGGAGAGGCACAAGTTGTCGCATCCAACGATGGTATAGATGATCCATTGACCTATCGTAGTGCAATAGATGATACTGACAAAGAGGAATGGCTCAAAGCCATAAACCTAGAGATGTAGTCCATGAACTCCAACTCAGTCTGGGAACTTGTAGACTAACCTATGGGGTAAAACCCATAGGTTGTAAGTGGATCTACAAGAGGAAGAGGGGATCAGATGGGAAGGTACAGACCTTCAGGGCTAGACTAGTGGCCAATGGTTTTACCCAGAAAGAGGGAGTTGACTATGAGAAAACTTTCTCGCCAGTAGTCATGCTTAAATCCATCCACACTCTTCTATCTATTGCCGCATATTATGACTATGAAATTTGACAAATGGATGTCAAGACTGCATTCTAGAATGAAAATCTTGATGGGAGTATCTATATGATACAACCAGAGGGGTTCATCGTCCAAGGTCAAGAGCAAAAGGTTTGCAAGCTGTAAAAGTCCATTTATGGACTGAAGTAGGCATCTTGATCTTGGAATAAAAGATTTGATACCACGATCAAGTCTTATGACGTTGAGCGGAATGTTAATGAGCCTTGTGTATAGAAGCGCGTCATTGACAGGAAGGTGTTTTTTTTCTTGTTTTATACGTCGATGATATTTTACTCATTGGGAATGATGTAAAGATATTATCAGACATGAAAACCTGGCTAGCTAACCAATTCCAAAAGAAAGATTTGGGAGAGGCCAATTATATTCTTGGGATTCAGATATTTCGGGATCGCAAGAAACAACTGTTAGCTATATCTCAGGCATCCTACATCGACAAGATCCTTGTGCAATCTGGGATGCAGAATTCCAAGAAAGGCAATCTGCCTTATCGGTATGGAATTCATTTGTCAAAGGAACAATCACCTAAGACACCTTAAGATGTTGAGGAAATGAGACATATCCATACGCCTCAGTACTTGGTAGTCTCATGTATGCTATGTTATGCACGAGACTGGACATCTGTTTTACACTGGGAGTAGTCAGTAGGTTTCAGTCAAACCCAGGATTGGATCACTGAGTGGCTGTGAAACACATTCTCAAGTATCTTAAGAGGACGAGAGATTATATACTTGTGTATTCCGGTGAGGATATGATCCTAAGGTGATATACAGACTCTAATTTTCAGCAGATGTTGATTCTAGGAAATCTACATTTGGATCAGTGTTCACCCTAGGTGGTGAGGCTATAGTATGGCGGAATATAAAGCAATCTTGCATTGCTGACTCCACCATGGAGGCTGAATATGTAGCAGCTTGTGAAGCAGCTAAGGAAGCAGTCTGGCTCCGTAAATTCTTGGGAAATCTGGAAGTTGTTCTAGATATGGATAAACCACTCACACTCTTTTGCGATAATAATGGTGCGGTGGCAAACTTCAAAGAACCAAGAAGCCACAAAAGGGGAAAGCATATAGAGAGGAAATATCATCTCATCAAGGAGATAATGTAGAGAGGAGACGTTACCGTCACAAAGATTACATCCGCAGATAACCTGGCTGATCCATTTACAAAGACCTTATCGGCTAAAGTTTTTGAAGGCCACATAGATGGTCTAGGATTACGTGACATGTCCCATTTGCTCTAGTGTAAGTGGGAGATTGTTGGGATGTTTGCCCTGGAGCTACATGTGATGTAAATGGTTTTATGTGTTTTGAAATAAAACGATGCATTATTCATTTATCAAATTGTTTGTTTAATTTTCGCATATTATAAATCATCTTGAATACCCTAGATTACTTATGTGCCTTCAGACTTAGTGTATGAGTGTCATACACAAGAGGATTTAAGTCTGAAGTTAGAAATCGTAAATAGTCCATAAAGAGCAAACAAAACGGGTACTTTGTTTACAGTTTATCTATAGCTGCGGTCCATTCTATATTTGTATAGCGACCTTGATCCGGGATTGTACATGTAGAGACATGAGAATGGAGGCACCTTGTATGATGTGATCATATAGGACTGGACCCATATGGAAATGACATTCTTATAATATCCGTTAATCTAAGAAAGTCATTTCGATCTACTAGATGGTCGTATATGGATTGATCTTAATCTTGAGTGTACTACGAACCCCTGCATGGTGGGCCGTGTCATTTGATTTACAAAGGTGAGGTTGCTGAACCAGTCCCGGCCAATAGCTACGTATTTTGGGGGCATGGTCTGTTATGTAGCTGGTGTTGGATAACATGACCCATAGTGTCACTATTTGTACAGATCATAGTGTTGTTGTACAAATTAAATATGTGACAAGGAAATTGCACTCTCATCATTTGTGATTAGATCACCTTAGATATATAAATGAAGAGAGGTCCATATGATTAGTTCCTGGATTGAGATGATATGAGACAGTATCAGTCCACGGAGGATTAATCATTAAATATCCCTAGTCGTAGTATTATCGAGACTGGACATCGATAATGCGGAATAGGCTAGTATTGCACTTGTGCGCGTTGTGAGGGCACAACAACATAGTTCTCATATATTTGGGTATTGGATACTCATGCAAGTGCGATAGGAGGTTGTGTTTCACCGATGGTACGGGAAACAGCTTCGCTCTGGATAGACCCCTCGGAATCCCATTGGTATTATGACTATGTGTCTATGGGAGTCCGACATCAGGGTAGGTGTGTATGGTCTTAACCTGAGACTTGCACCGCTAATGCTTACGACAATCAGTATACTTTTGTGGAGGTCGTCTAGGACTCTAACCGGTTCTGTGTTCGCCGATGCTGGGTATATTGGGAATCGTAGAGTATTGGGTGTGATGTCAAGACGAAGTATCACTCCAGTCATAGTGGAGATGATGTCACGCAGGATACGGTATTAGTGCTCTTAAGTGCTGGCCGGCCATCGGGATATTATGACAAGGTCATGTATATCCGATTATAGAGACTAGTTACCAGACATCCTATGTGCTTCGGACGGGGCAGACACTTATCCAGCCCCAGCCCTAGCACGTGACTATCCGATACTGGGCCGATATACATAATACTTGGTATACTACGCCTGATATAGATCTTAAATATTCTTAGAGAATATGACCGGAGAATTGGATAGACTTCGTGCTTTGCTAGAAGCCGATCTTGTCTCGTAAATCGGTAGAACGTAGTACTTGGTACGTACGTGATTCGGATATTCCGACGACTGTATTTACTGCCGAATTATCCGGGGATCTCATGGGTCGCTTCCCGATAATGCACCGATGACGCATAACTCGCACTCATTAATAATCTGGGATTATATAGAAGAAAGAGAAAATTAATCTAGGATTAATTACGGAGATATTTATCTGGGATAAAATATCGTCTAGAGAGAGATAACGATTAATTTGAATTAATCAATAAATTAATATATTCGATATATTAAACGAAATTAGATTTCGACGTGAAATTAAAATTGGATTTTAATTCGGGCGAACGAATTAATTTAGAATTAATTCGTTAGCGACGTGAATAGTGAATTCGCTAGGCGTAATCATTTAATTACGACGCGACGGAAAACTCGCTAATTAGGAATTAGCGAAACCGAGCCCGAGTTTGATTGCGAGCGCATTCGTATTTCGAATTCGAGTGCGGCGACGCAAGTCACATCAAGCTTCAAATCACTCGTCACATCAAACGTCAAATCAAAAGTCACTTTGAGTGATTGATTGATTGATTGATGGATGTGATTGATGAGTGA
>SKCR01040750.1:0-81071 GCA_019454045.1 Zanthoxylum bungeanum
CGAAAATATCCCTGTTGACGCATTTTTGTCCGTTTTTGCCCCAAATTGCCTCAAGTGCTTTCCAAACTTTATTTATCTGTAAAATAACAACAAAACACATCAAAACGTTCATAAAACTCGAGAAACAATACAAAACATTAGGCTAAATGAGTGGGAAATAGTGATATAAATACCACTCATCAGCCGTAATCAATCATCATCCTCCTAAGACGCATCAGGTGGATAAGATGGAAATGTGGGCGATGAAGGAAAACGAACAGCATTGGGACCTGAGTTAAGCCTTCTATTTTCAAACATCTCAACCAGGGTAGAGTTGAAGTCCATAAAATACGCCATATAGTTTTTGACCCGTTGTTGAAAAACACGTTGTACTTACTTGTGATGTCAGGTCTCTATCTCAAGTAATGAAAGTCATTCGTCCAAATTAAGATGAGACGTATAAGTCGGTAGTGGATGAGGACGGGCCGAACTCTCACCTCAAGAAGGGCCGAGATCCATTGTCTCCTCATCGTCCCTGTTCTTATGGGCAAGGATACCCGCATCAATCAAAACTTGGGCAATAAGTAGTTCTTCACTCTTATCCTATGTGACCCCCGCATTGTGACACAGATCAATGATTAGAGAAGGCTAAGGAAGACTTAGTGTATTTGTACCCCTTATAGCATCAAGGATAGAATCTTGAATGATGCGTCCAACATTGATGGATTTGCCAGTAAGAATTGCATAAGTAAGCAGTGTGATCCTTGGTCAAATGTGAGGTGTGACTGGTTGGCATAAGTTTGACGGAAATAAAAAAAGCAAGCTTTGGCATATTTATCCAAAATCGACTTGTTAAAGTGCACTGCCACTCATTGGTTGGTCTTCCATCTATCGCCTTCGCTACATAAGGTATTGATGATCTCATCATAATTAATGTCCTTCGCCAAATATGCACTATACTCGTCATCATCAATGGCTGGCAGTTGATAAAATGTATTGATGATGTGTTTGTCAAAAGGCACCATCTTGCCTCGTACAAGCATCTTCATGCCCTCATGCCGCACTTTCAAATTCGCATTAAATTCATATACAATGGGGACAACCGCATCTGCAGGGGGTCTTGTAAATTCTTCCCATCCCCAATCCTAAATTATATGTGCTATGTCGGGGTCATTTTCAATAAAGACCCGAATGTCTCGTTCCCGAATTAGATTCTTGGTGAGGAGTGCATTGAAATTTTGAAATGCCTCCTTATTCCAAAATCGATCGGGGTCATAAGTTATTAAGGAGAAGGCTTTTAGATTCTTCTTCGAGGCCGTAATATCACACTTAGATCAAATAATGTCTACACCCAACACTCAATCATCTCCAACAATACAAGCAATGTGGTTGAGGTAATTTATCAAACACTAGGTGTGCAAAAGTGAACTCAACAACTAACTACCTTCACTTGCTCATACTCCTTTCCATACAAGCCTTAAGAACAATATTTCTAATCTTCAAGTCATAAACCACACACTTTAATAACTACACAAGGAAAAAATAAGGGCCTAACTTGGGCAAAATTATCCATAAATTCACTTTGGACAATAAAAACTCTGTTTCAATGAGAAAAAAAAGTGACATCGAACTTGGTTTGTTTAAAACTTGATGGGAAAGTAAAAAATTACATACTTTAGAGCTATAGAGGCAATGAAGTTGTTGTGAGTCTATTTTTTGTTGTGTTTTGGTGTCATTTTTTTTTGTTTTTGTAATGTGATTCTATTTAAAACCTGAGAGTGATGCGTCACAACACCAAATTTGGCGTTGCGATGCCTTGCTCTATGGAAAATTATATGCCCAGTGTGTTACGATGCGTCGCAACGCCAAAATTTGGCGTTGCAGCATGTTGATATTAGGAAATTTATGTGTGAGCTATATTGCGGCGCTTTGCGACGCCAAAAATGGCTTTATGACTCGTTTCTTTTTTTTTTAAAAAAAATAATAAATTAGATACTAACTAACTAAAAAATCAATTGGGTTGTCTCCCAACAAGTGCTTTGTTTATTTTCATCAGCCTGACACCACTGATCGGAGCGTAAACACACACGTATAACGCAAACGCATGTATCGTTCAAGTAGTATAAAAATATCGATCCCACGAGGACTTAATATCAAAACTAATAATTTTATGAGGTCAAATGATTACTAGTATCTAACATGTTGATTGATTGATTTGAAATGATGACGATTCTAAATTTAAAAGCAAGTAAATAAAATTGTCGAAAATAGGTTTTAAGAAAATTCAATATTAAAAACTATCTAGGGTTGTGATTTCTTCCAATATCATTTTAAAGATGAAGTGGTTATCTTAAAGTTGGGTAATATATTGATTTATTAACCTGGAACACTAAATTATGTGTAAGCCTCTGTCGATGGTCAGACACAAATACCCAGTTTAACCCAATTGAACCATATGTCTATGTCAACCAAATTATCTGGATTCATTAAGTTTAAGTTCCAATTATGGCTACCCCGCCCGATAGGTATATTCATATACTGTAAGGAAATCTATTAAATGGTTATCTATCCTCAAGAAAGATCGTGGGCTATTGAGTCTAAGGCTGAAACCTAAAATCCTTATGTCTAGTTTATTTTAGATTTACCAGATCAATTTTATTAATGGCCAGTTAATGAAAAAACATTAAGATTAAGACTCAATAAATAAATCTTTATATTACCCAAGCTATAATCTAACCCCTTATAAAACGGTGATATTAAAAGTCATCACAACCCCAGATAACTAATTTAGTTACAACACATAACTAGGGCTAGTAAAAACTTGAAAATAAAAGACATAAAGTAAAAATGCGGTAAAGTAAATACTGAAAAGTGAATTACAATAAAATAAAATGCTAAGGTAAAAGGAATTACTTTTACTACTACTAATTTAGATATCTCCCATAAAATAATATATAAACTTGTGATTCTTTTTCCAACCAGCCATATAGGCGGTAACCTGATTAAGTCAAATTAAGTCCAACCAGCCATAAAGGCGGAACCAAAATTAAATTACCAACCGACCAATCTGGCGGTATCCTTTATTAGTCAGGTTTAAACCAGATTAAAATGAATTACCAACCGACCAATCTGGCGGTATCCTTTTTAAGTCAATATTTTAAATAGTGAATATATTATTTTTAAGGGAGATTAATCTAAATAGTAACAGTAAAAGAATTACCTTACACCATAGCTGGAGAAGTTACCTCCTCATGGTAAATAGTAAAAACTGTAAAAAGTAAAAAACAAGTAAATTACTATTATTACAAAACGTAATTAAAATTAATTATAAAACTAAAAAAACTAAAAATTAAAAGAAAGTAGAGAGAGAAACTCTCTCTTTAGGTAGAATATAAGAGAGAGAGTGGTACAATGAATTCTGAAATCTCGAGCTCAATTTATAGGCCTCGGTAGGCTTCCAGCGTCGCGACGCCAGGGCCTTCAGCGTCGCTATGCCAGATTTTGTCGACGTGGCACGCTCTGGTTCGCCGGTTTGAAGATTCTGGATAAGCCGATAAGGTGACACGTGGCGAGGTGGTTGGGCTTCAATTATTATGACACGTGGCGGCTTCTGATTGGTCGATGAGATTCTTATCCGCCACGTGTCAGATAAGGATTAGATACTAAATGATTGATGCTGACGTGGCGCTGACGTGGCGGTGACGTGGTGACACGTGGGAAAGAGACTGTCGGCACCGTAGGATTGCGACACATGGCACTTCCTGATTGGCTGATGATGATGTGGCACGACACATGGTAATGTTGACTTGTTGACTTCTTGACGTCGCTGATGACATGGAGACACGTAGGATGCCACATGGCACACGTGGCCATGATGACTGTCGGCACCGTAGGATGCTGACACGTGGCACGACGCATGTTAGCAGATCGGCTGTGATGGTGACACGTGGCACGGCGCATTTTAGCAAAGTCAAACTTTTCTCAGATTCTGATTTGTGGACCCGGCGAACGTTAGCACTGTTCGGCGCACGTTAGGCGTCGCGATGCGGGAATTTACCAAAATACCATTTTCGTCCAATTTCACTGTTTTGGCCCAAATCACCTCCAGAATGTTCTGAAACTTTATTTATCTACAAAATAACACAAAACACATCAAAATATTCACAAAACTCAAGAAACTATACAAATTATTAGGTTAAATGAGTGGGAAATAGTGATAGATTTACCACTCATCAACCACGCCCTTCTTAGTTCGGTTCATCAAGAGGGATGTTGTCTACTTTTCTTCCTTCTGTCCCGTAGAAGTGCTTCAAGCGTTGACCATCAACTGTGAAAACATGTCCATCATGGCACTATAATTCAATTGCTCCATATGGGAAGACATTTTTTACGGTAAAAGGTCATGACCATTGAGATTTTAGTTTGCCTGGAAACAGTTTGAGTCGAGAGTTGAATAGCAGCACATGTTGGCCATAATGAAATTCTCGTTGGAGGATCTATTTGTCATGCCACTGCTTTGTTCGTTCTTTATAAATCTTGGCATTCTCATAAGCATCATTGTGAAATTCAGTCATTTCATTTAGTTGAGGGAATCGCAGGTCACCCGCTGCCTTGAGATCAAAATTCCTGATGCTCTAGTTCAACATGTAAATGACAAGCCTTCCCGAACACCAAACAGTAAGGGGATATCCCGATAGGTGTTTTAAAAGCAGTACGATAAGCCCATAAGGCGCATCAAGCTTAATAGCCCAATCTTTCCAGTTGATATTCACTGTTTTCTCAAGAATCTGCTTGATCTCCCAGTTAGACTTTTCAGCTTGTCCATTAGTTTGTGGATGATAGCCCAAGTCGACCTTATACTTTACACCATCTTTGCAAGAAGAGCATTAAAAAGCTTATTGTAAAAATACGTACCTTTATCACTCAAGATGACTTTTAGGGTACCGAATCTGGTTTGCACGAACTTGATTACAACCCAAGCATCATTGGTAGATGTGGCAACAACTTCCACCCATTTGGATACATAGTCAACTACTAATAGAATGTATGATTGGCCAAATGAAGGAGGAAATGGCCCCATAAAATCAATCCTCCATACATCAAAAATTTATACCTCTAAGATGTTTGTTAAGATGCATAGAGATATTTCTGAGTCGTTGGCAACGATCACAAGTTTTGATGAAATGATAGCTATCTCGGAATAGCGTTGGCCAATAAAATCCAGATTGAAGTACCTTAGCAGCAGTTATTGTAGCTCCAAAATTTCCTCCATAGGTGGCAGAGTGGCATTAACTGAGAATTTCCTTAGCTTCTTCAGCTGGGACACATCTTCAGATTATTTGATATGGGAATCTCTTGAAGAGTAAGGGTTCATCCTACATGTAGGATTTTACATCGTGTAGGAAATTCTTCCTTGGTAGATATATATTATCTAGAGGAAATTCTCCACATGCTAAATAGTTAGCATAATCAACAAACCAGGGAGTTCTAGTAAGCATATTGAAAAGTTGCTCATCCGAAAATCCCTTGTGTATAGTGTCATCATTGGGTGTTTCAGGCTCAATTTTGGATAGTGATCAGCAACAACATTCTCACTAGCGTTATTGTCTTGTATCTCAAGATCAAATTCTTCCAGTAAAAGAACCTATCGTATCAATCGAGGTTTGGCATCCTTCTTTGCGAACAGGTAATAAATAGCTGCATGGTCTGTGTAGACAATCACCTTCGTCCCAATTAAATAGGGTCAAAATTTATCAAAAATGAATAAGACTGTGAGCATTTCCTTCTCGATGGTGGTGTAATGTTTTGTGCACTATCTAGTGTTCTACTTGCATAATAGATCACTCGAAAAATCTTGTCACGCTTTTGACCAAGCACTGCACTGATGGTGTAGTTACTGGCATCACACATGGCTTCAAATGGTTCACTCCAATTCAGGGTTATCATGATCGGGGCTGAAATCAATGCCCGATTAATCTTGTTAAAGGCCTGCAAGCTTTCCTCATCTATCACAAAGAGAGAGTCTTTTCCAAAAGGTTGCAAAATGGCTTAGCAATCTTGAAAAAATTCATTATAAACTGTCAATAAAACCCAGCATGACCAAGAAAAATCCTTGTCCCTTTAACATTTATTGGTGGTGGGAGCTTTTCAATTATGTCTATTTTGGCCCTGTCAACTTCAACACCCTTGGAGGATATTTTATGGCCTAGCACGATACCTTTCTGAACCATGAAATGACATTTCTCCTAATTGAACGCAAGACTCTTCTCCTCGCATCTCTGTAGAATTAAAGATAAGTTGTGCAAGAAGTGATAGAAGGTTGAGCCGAACACGAAAAAATCATCCATGAAGATATCTAGAATCTCCTCCACCATATTTGAAAAAATGGCCATTATACACTATTGAAACGTGGCTGGAGCATTACACAGTCCAAAAGACATCCTCTGAAAAATGAATGTCCCATAGGGGCAAGTAAAGGTTGTCTTTTCTTGGTCTTCTAGGGCTATGGTGATTTGATTATATCCTGAATAGCCATCTAGGAAACAATAGCACTGAAAACCGGCCAATCGGTCTAGCATTTGATCTATGAATGGAAGAGGGAAATGGTCTTTTCTTGTGGCTTTGTTGAGTTTCATGTAATCTATGCAGACACGCTACCCAGTAACTATTCTCGTGAAGATGAGCTCATTATTTTCGTTCTTGGCCACTGTACTTCATCCCTTTTGGGGAACTATTTGAACTGGAGATACCTATGAATTATCAGAAATGGCATAGATGATTCCTACTTTTAACCATTCCAATAACTCGTCCCTTACTACTTCTTTCATGGATGGATTCAACCTTATTTGATGTTCTAAAGAGGTTTTATAGGTGTCCTCCATCAAAAATTTTTGCAAACAAACTGGAGGGCTGATCCCTTTAATGTCTGCTATTGACCATCCCAAAGCAGACTTAAATTTCCTTAATATTCTCAGTAATTTATCTTCTTCTACAGTGGAAAGATTTGAAGAGATAATTACCGGAAATGTCAATTCCTCACCCAAGAATGCATAACGGAGATGCTCATACAATGCTTTTAACTCCAGTGTATTCTTTGTAGCCTCAATTGATGGTGGGTCATGTGGAGCTTCAACTTGAGTCTTGGCTACTATTTCTCTTGGCAAGCTTTCAAGTGCTAGAACGAGCTGGTTAAGGTCCCAATTGTCTCCCAGTGTCTCAGTGTGAATGGTAGAGTTTACAATACATCGTTCCAAGAGATCCGTCAGATCGTTTTCCATACATGTGATGAATACTAAAAAGTGCATATTTATTAGACGATAAGTTAATCATTTTACACTTATAGTTTCATTAATCCCCTTAAATTGACACATTTGTGAAATAATATTTTAAAGTTATGCTTTGAGTGCTTTTACTGTGTTATTTTATATTTTTGTCGAGAAAAATATTGCTCGGAAACTCGACGGGACAAATCAGACATGAAAAAGAAAAAAATGGAAATTCTGCAAGCACGTCGTAAATTCTGCAAGCACATCATAAATTCTGCAAACACGTCATAAATTCGGCAAGCACGTCGTAAAGTCTATAAGCACATCGTGACACATAGAACCTTTGCGTCGTGACACGTGTCCCCAACGTGACTTCACCATTCTCTGATACGTGTCCCCAACGTGGCTTCACCATTCTTTGACATGTGTCCACAACATGCATTCGCTGGTCTGAGTGGCCAAGTTTCCTATAAATAGGAGCGTCCGACATTAGAAATTTTAATACTTTCTTTCCTGATTCCTCTGTAATTCTTGGAGAGATAGTGTCTTGTTTGTTTATTTACTTAAAGCTTTTTATAATGTCTTTTTCTTTCAATAATAAAAGTACGAATATGTTTTATTACAAAATGAGTAGCTAATTTCTTTTCTGCTGGAGTAAGGGTGAAGCTTTTATAATGAGAACATAGATTAAACTCGCTTTTATTATAATAAATAAATTGAAATCTAATGATTAAAACATGATTTAAATCTAGATTAATTATTGACAATCTTTATACCGCCTTTATGGCTGGTTTTATCTTTATATCGCCTTTATGACTGGTTTTATCTGTCTACCGCCTTTATGGCTGGTTTTATCTTTATACCGCCTTTATGGCTGGTTTTATCTTTATACCACATTTATGGCTGGTTTTATCTTTATACCGCCTTTATGGCTGGTTTTATCTTTATACCGCCTTTATGGCTGGTTTTATCTTTCTACCGCCTTTATGGTTGGTTTTATCTTTCCACCACCTATATGGCTGGTTTTATACGATTTTGGCATAATTAAGTACCTTGGTAGGACTTGTTATAGACAAACGGTATCACTGCCTTTATGGCTGTTTTATGTGTTTGGCATGCTTAGTACCTTGGTAGGACTAATTATTGACAGAAATGAATACCGCTTTTATGGCTGGTTCTTTTTATTGGCATAATTAATTCCTGTAATAGATTAAGTGTGTAAAAAATGGCAATTATAAATTATGATAAAGCGAGATTTGTAAATGTTAAAAAGACTAAAAGTAGATCCCCTAACTTCAGTATTTCCTTCTATTATTGTATTCCAACCTAAAATCCTCCAACTACTTCAACAAAGCAAACTTTTCATTTCCGCATTGTTCATTATTCTAGTTTGCTAAATCTCTTCTCTGTGGATCGACTCCGGACTCACCGGGTTATTTTATTACTTCGAAACTCTTATACTTGGGAGTAAAATACCACTTTTTCGAGCGTGTCATGTTTTTCGCGTCGTTGCCGGGGAAATATTATTTAGTAGATAGAATATTTATTAATTTCTTCTTTCTCTACTTTTCTTTTCTTTATTTTTATTTAAATTCTGCATCTTATCTTCCTCTTCTTTTCTTTTTTTTTGTGTAGACCCAACTGTCTTGATTAATCCTTGGTGAACCCTGAACCCAGAAATCCCACATATAGAGAGACCTTGTTCTTAATTTTTCTTGGCTACAGGAAATAGAAAAATCAACTTAAAAGGTGTTTGCTGTTCATAAAAGAATTTTTTGAACCGTCACCACGTAAAGATGCTCTCATAAAGCTTCACGAAAATATAATTCAAGACATTGAGAAAAATGAACGAGAAATTCAATTGAGATCGGAATAAACGAGGGTTAGAGGACTTTTTTAGATCTAAATCACTGCATCTGTATTTCCTTAATTTTTTCTTTTTATTTTTTAGTTTAATTTCGTTTTTAAGTTTTGTATTTGCAATTTCATATTTTTACATATAATTTTTTTTAAGTTGCATGAAACACTGGTCTCAAATCTAGTGGCAGATTAAAACGAGAGTCCTTATCACCTTCATTGTTAGTCAGAATGGCTGAAAACCAAATTGAGAATCCACCTGCCCAAGTTGAAAACCCAGTTAATCAGGAAGAAAACGAGTCTCAGCATGGAGATCCTAATCACCCTAGGACACTCAGATAATTCATGAATCCCACTAGGTCAGGATCACCATCTTGCATTTTTTTTCCTCCAGAAGCAGCACGTTTCAATTTTAAATCAAATATCATCAATCTTTTACCCACATTCCACGGTTTAGAATCAGAAAACCCTTATCAGCACCTAAGAGAGTTCGAAGAATTATGTAACACTTGCACAGACCAAAATTGTAACATAAATGTAATTCGGTTAAAGTTTTTTCCTTTTTCTTTAAAGGATAAAGCTAAAATTTGGCTACAAAACCTTAGGTCAGGATCTATTATAACATATGATGATTTACAAGAGCAGTTTCTTAAAAAGTTCTTTTCCCTTCATATGACAAATTCCTTTAAGAGAAGAATCACAACATTCACACAAGAGTCAGGGGAAACATTTTACCAATGTTGGGAGGGGTATAAAGAAATGTTAAATATTTATCCACATCACGGGTTTGAAACATGGAGGTTAGTTGCCCAATTCTACGAGGGTTTAACACCCCAAGGTAGACAAGTAGTGGAGATGATGTGTAATGATGAGTTTAGGGACAAAGATCCATAAGATGCACTAGATTACCTAGAGCATATAACAGAGAATACACAATAATGGAATACAATTGGTACATATGAGTCATCTGTTAAACCACAACCATCTGGTAGAGGTATGTTTAATCTTAGGGAATACCATGACCTTGCTGCCAAGTATGTATTTTTATCTAAAAAATTTGAGGCTTTAGAAACAGGGAAGAGGGATCATGTCAAGTCTATTCAGGAAATCATATGTCAAATTTGTAGTTCAAATGAACATGTCACAAAAGTTTGCCCGTCCTTACCAGCCTTGAAAGATTGTCTCCATGACCAGGTCAGTTCCATAAACACACATTCAATAGACCAATACCAAACCACCCATACTCACAGACCTATAATCCTGGTTGGAGAAACAATCCAAACTTCAATTGGAGGAATGATAACCAAGCACAACCTTCACACCAACCTCCCCAGTTTCACCAGAATTTCCGAAATTCCCAGAATTATGCACCATATGTTCCACCACCTAAAAAACCATTGAAGATAACTTGAGTGCATTCATGGAAAAACAAGAAACCATCAATAACCAAAATGCACAAATGATGATGATTTGAAGGAAACTTTTGATAAAATCACATCTGTTTTGGCCATTAAAGAAAAAGGTAAGTTTCCTGCACAACCTCAGTTAAATCCCCAGTCATCAAAACCCTCACGAGGGTAGTTCTAGAAGTCAACACTTAGACCAAGTCAAATCTATTATTACTCTTCGTAATGGTAAGACCATCCACAGACCTATTCTTGAACCTCGTGAAACTGAGGAAAAATCAGAATGAGAAGGTAAGGAAGGGGTTGATGAGCCATTACCCGTCATTGATAATAACAGTTTTTCTCATGCACTTCCATTTCCTCAGGTAGTAAAAATAAAGAAATTGAACCATTCCCCAGAGATTTATGAAATATTCAAACAGGTAAAGGTCAATATCCCTTTGTTAGATGTCATTCAACAGATACCATCATATGCCAAATTTCTGAAAGATCTGTGCACCGTTAAAAGAAAACACCAGGTAAGAAGAAAGCTTTTCTAGCTGAACATGTAAGTTCATTCTCTCAACCAATAATGCATTAAAATACAAGATTCTGGTTGTCCAACTATTTCTTGTATTATTGGAAATCAAAACATTGAACATGCTTTGCTTGATCTTGGAGCTAGTGTAAATTTACTGCCATTTTCGGTTTACCAACAACTTAATATCGGTGAGATGAAACAACCTCAACTACTACCTCTTTTACTTGCCGATAGATCAGTTAAGGTACCAAAAGGAATTGTGGAAGATGTGTTATTGCAAATCGATAAATTCGTATATCCTGTTGATTTTATTATTTTAGAAACACAACCTATGGCAGACAGTTGTTAGCCAATCCATGTAATACTTGGTCGGCCATTTATAGCAACAGCTAACGCTTTAATAAATTACAGGAATGGAATCATGAATCTTTCTTTTGGCAACATGACATTAGAGTTAAATATTTTTAACATGTGCAAACAACCATATGATGAAGATAATGAAAACGAAAGCGCAGAATCAATTGAACCTATTATAGATGAGCATATTCAGGGGAGTTTATCTGATCCCATGGAATTTTTTACTGCTAATTATGTTGTCCAAGTGCGCAAATAGATTCGGATATTACTAATGATTTTCTACTTGACTATATTCAGGTATTGGAAGACGATGGAAAGATTAAAAATTTGGAAGAACTGGAATATTGGAAGAAGAAAAACATGAAGAAGCACCCAATTTGGAGTTAAAAGTTTTGCCAGAAGGACTGAAATATGCATTTCTAGAAGATAATCAAACTTACCCTATGGTAATTTTCTTATTCTCTCACAAGCGATCAAGAAGGTAAACTTTTAAATGTGTTAAAAGAACATAAACTGGCATTTGATGGACTTTAAAAGACATAAAATGTATTAATCCATTAATCTGCACACACACACCGAATACATCTAGAAGATAATGCTAGGACATATCGTCAACCCCAAAGAAGATTAAACCCTCACATGAAAGAAGTAGTAAGAACTGAAGTCCTTAAACTTCTTGATGCATGCATTATCTATCTTATTTCTGATAGTAAGTGGGTAAGTCCTACACAGGTTGTACCTAAAAAGTCTGGAATCACTGTTGTGTAAAATGATAAAGGGGAATTAATCCCAACTCGCATTTCATCTAGTTGGCGTATGTGCATTGATTATAGAAAATTGAATGACGCAACTAGAAAAGATCATTTCCCTTTGCCATTTCTTTACCAAATTTTAGAAAGAGTAGAGGAGATGGACACCCTTATTATTATTTTCTTGTTTACTCGGGTTATTATCATATTCCCATTGCTTTAGAAGACTAGGAAAAGACCACATTCACATGCCCCTTTGGAACATTTGCATTTAGGAAAATGCCCTTTGGACTTTGTAATGCACCTGCGACATTCCAACGATGCATGTTGAGCATATTTAGTGACATGGTTGAACACTGTTTAGAGGTCTTTATGTATGATATAATTGTCTTTGGAAATTTATTTGATAATTGATTGACTAATCTGGAAAATGTTTTGAAAAGATGTGAAAAAAAAGACTTGTGTTAAATTGGGAAAAATGTCATTTCATGACTGATTCAGGAATTGTTTTAGGACACGTTGTGTCGTCTAAAGGTATTGAGGTTGACAAAACAAAAATAGAGGTCATTTCTAAATTACCATCAACAAAAACAGTTAGGGACATTCGTTCTTTTTAGGACATGCCGGATTTTATAGGAGGTTCATTAAAGACTGTAGTAACCTTATATCCAGACCCTTATGTAACCTCCTATTAAAAGATGCAACATTTGAATGGACAGAAGAATGTCAAAAATCATTACAAAAAATTTTCAGTATTTTGACTTCTGCTCCAATTATGCAATCCCCTGATTGGTCTTTGCCCTTTGAGCTAATGTGTGATGCTAGTGATTATGCAGTTGGTGCAGTTCTAGGGCAGAGAAAGGAAGGTAAGCCGCATGTGATATATTACGCTAGTAGAACATTAAACAGTGCACAAATGAATTACACTACCACAAAAATAAAACTACTTGCTGTAATATTTGCAATGGATAAATTTCGATCATATTTAATCAGTTCTTCAACTGTTGTTTACTCTGATCATGCTGTTGTTAGATATTTGATGTCTAAACAGGATGCCAAGCCAAGATTAATACGGTGGATTTTGTTGCTTCAAGAATTCAATCTCACAATCAAAGACAAAAAAGGGGCAGAGAACGTGGTTGCAGATCACTTATCGAGACTCACAAACGAGTCACGAATCGATACCACTCCTATCAATGATTCTTTCCCCGATGAATTTTTATTTTCAGTAAACGTAATGCCTTGGTATGTTAATATTGTCAATTTCCTTGCAACATGAAATATACCTCCAGACTGGAGCCAACAAGATAAGAGGAAATTTTTGACCGAGGTCAAAAGATTCTACTGGGATGATTATTATCTGTTTAAATGCTGCCCTTGATAAGATTTTCAGATGATGCATACCTGACAGTGAGATAAGTGGTGTTATTCAGTTCTGTCATTCAGAAGCATGTGGAGGTCATTTCTCATCTAAGAAAACCGCTGTAAAAATCTTGCAGTGTGGATTTTATTGGCCCACCATTTTCAAAGATACATACACTTTCTGCAAAACTTGCGAAAATTGTCAAAAGTTAGGATCAATTTCAAAAAGAAACATGATGCATTTAAATCCCATCCTTGTCATCGAAATCTTTGATTGTTGGGGGGGTTGATTTAATGGGCCCATTTCCACCATCCTTTGGATTTTTATATATTTTAGTTGCAGTCGACTATGTTTCAAAATGGGTCGAGGTAATTCCTTGTCGGAACAATGATCACACAACTGTGATCAATTTTTAAAAGAAAACTTGTTGAGTCGATTTGGAATTCCTCGGGCCATCATAAGTGATGGAGGTAAACACTTTTGTAATAGACTCTTTGAATCCTTAATGAAAACGTATGGAGTCACACATAAATTTTCCACCCCTTATCACCCCTAGACAAACGGACAAGTAGAATTAGCAAATAGGGAAATTAAACAAATTCTAGAAAAAATGGTTAACCCAAATCGGAAAGATTGGTCTCTTCGACTAACTGATGCACTCTGGGCATATCGAACAGCTTTCAAAACATCCTTGGGTATGTCTCCCTATCATCTAGTTTATGGAAAACCTTGTCATTTGCCTGTAGAACTTGAGCATAAAGCATTTTGGGCTATTAAAGCATTTAATTCTAACCTTGAAAATGTTGGTCATGAACGTAAATTGCAAATAAATGAACTTGAAGAGTTAAAGAATGATTCATATGAGAATACTAAAATTCTTAAAGCTAAAACTAAAGCATTTCATGATAGTCGAATTTCACGAAAAATATTTAAAGTTGATCAAAAGGTTTTGCTTTATAATTCTCATCTTCATTTATTTCCTGGAAATTTAAAATCCAAATGGAGTGGCCCATTTATTGTGAAACACGTTTACCCATATGGGGCTATTAAAATTGAGAATCCTAGGGACGGTTATGTATTTAAAGTAAATGGACAGCGTCTGAAATCCTTTTTGGAGTACTCAAAATTTCAAGAAACTTTTTTCCTGTCAGACCCAATATACCTTGATTGATGTAGTTACTTTCATGTTCTGTTTAATATTTTTGTAATTTCGATTTTTCTTAGTTTTGCAGTGTTCTTGTTCTTTTATTTTATCTCACAAATATTTTCCTGCACTTCCCCAAAATACTCCGACAAAAATTTACAAAGCCCGCACAGAAAGATTGAGAATTCTTAAGATTCATGGTATCCCTAGTGATATTCGTTGGGTAATTGAAGCAAAGGTTTGTTTATCAGGTGAGTCATCTGACTCCTTCATTCTTTACATGTCTGGTTCAGGGAAAATCACCTATTCTAAAAAAAGAAGAGCTAAACAAATGGGTTTATGTTATAAGTGTGCACGATGTACGTGCAACACTCGTTGTCGTTCTTTAAGAATGATGTCTGATAATCGCGATGATAAAATACAATTCATTAGGGATGGACTGAGTAAGGAGCATTTTGATGATATATCATTGACTCTTGAGACGCATCCTAGTGGATATGTTCATCGTGAAATCCTCAGATTACACACACAATTTTATAAGGAAAGACAACCATACAGTCTCGGGAATCTAACTTTAAAAGACCATGTTTGCCAATTTATAAGAAAATTGGATGGGAAGCCTATCCCCGACCCATAGAGGGCGTTCAAGCCGTTTCTGGACGTAAAACCAGAGGAATATGTGAGCCACAATCACAATACCAGTACATATTATTTCATTGATTTTCTTTACTTTAAATTACCATTTTCCTTTACTCTTTGCCGATAATATCTAAACTTTTTGTTCACGGTCTATTTTTCTGATAGTTTTCATTTTGCAGATATTTGTGCATTTCTCACTCACTCTTTTCAGGATCTATAAATTCAGCTCGTCATCTCCATTTCCTCAACACATCTAGCTAATAGAGGTAGCACAAATGGTGACAACTTCAAAACGACGATTCACTAATATCTGTGTATTTTGTGGAACTAGCTCCGGAACTAAACCAGAATTTGTTGAGGGAGCAAGTGAATTGGATAGAGTTATGGCAAACAAAAATATGCACTTAGTATATGGCGGTGGAAATCTTAGATTAATGAGGTGTATTTCAAAAGTTGTACAAGAAGGTGGAAGTCAAGTTTTGGGGATCATCCCAAAACCTTTAACAGAAAGCCACATCATCAGAAAATCAAATGGAGAAGAATGTATTGTCTCAGGTATGTCTGAAAGAGTCACTGAAATGATCAATCATGCTAATGCTTTCATTACTTTACCAGGTGGGCTCGGAACGTTGGAAGAAATATTCATTGTTGCGTCGTAGGCAAACTTGAATATTCACCAAAAACCTATTAGGCTATTTAATGTTAATGGATTTTTCGATTTTCTTTTTGTATTTCTTGAAGATGCCAAAAGGAATGGGTTTATTTCAAAACTGGTAAGAGATATCTTCCTAACTGCACGAACAGCTGATGATTTAATTTACCAACTCTTAGCTTATGAACCAAAAATCGACCCTATTCTTTCCAAGTTGATCTGGTCTGGTAACGATCGTGGCAAAAAGCGCAAAGTAAACCTGGACCTTAATCTATAATCTTTAGTTATGACTGTCAATTTCACAATAACCAGGTGATATCTTCTAAACTCTTTCTTTCTTTAAACATTGGGGACAATATCTCGTTTTGGTTGGGGGAGAGGATAGTTTATGAAATAAATAATTTTTGTGTTTATGTCTGTTTCATTGATGTTAGTTTTTACTTTGTTGTTATTTTGTGTGTAAAAATATATATCAATATATATACACACAAACTAACAATAAATTTGTTTTCTAAACCAAGTGGAATTGTTGTTCTGAGGTGGCTGTGTAAGGAGTTTTCATTCCTGAGACGCATCTCAATATAATTCGTAACAAGTTATTTATCGTTCCTTTCTTTTTGAATCATTTAAATTTGTGAATTCTCCATAACATTGATTAAATTTGATCTTTATATGCTCGTCTAGCAGATATTATCAACAATATGGTAACATATGACCATGGATGGTAAGTGAAAATTATGTAATATTCAGTTCTTTAATTTGTTGGAGGTCACACCTAAAAGCAGTGAAATTTTTTATTATGCAAAAAAAAAAAAGAGAAGTTTGAATAAAGTTCGTTTCGTAGCCTTTCTAACCCGAGCAATTAAGTCCGAATGGGCGTTTTAACACTTAGTACCCTAAGGCCAACTGGTCTGGGAATTACTGGCCCAAATCTCATTACAAGGGTTAAAAAGAAAGCTTAAGGAAATCAGACACTGTTTATCTGAGATCCGAGCAATTAAGCCCGTAGGGGCGTCTTAACACCTAGTGCCCTAAAACAAACTGGTTTGGGAGTCACTGGCCCAAAGTTGGATACATGGATTGAAGATATATTTTAGACACTGTTTATCTGAGATCCGAGCAATTAAGCCCGTAGGAGTGTCTTAACACCTAGTGCCCTAAAACCAACTGGTTTAGGAGTCACTGGCCCAAAATTCGATACACGGATTGAAGATATGTTTTAGACACTATTTATCTGAGATCCGAGTAATTAAACCTGTAGGGGTGTCTTAACACCTAGTGCACTAAAACCAACTGGTTTGGGAGTCACTGACCCAAAGTTCGATACATGGATTGAAGATATGTTTATAAATAAACTTTCACTGCCAAAAAATGTGTAAACTCTAATATAATTTTAGGACAAAAATATTACTCTATTTTCAATAAATACCTATGATATTGTGGACACAATATATTGATTAATACCTTATTTTATGAGTATATGAAAGAATGGTAAAAAAGTACAGGAGAAATCATTTATTTGATCATTCAGAAAAAAAAAAAAAACATTTGTTGACTTAGATAAGAATTTTTCTTCTGCTTGAATTACTAGGGACTAGTAATAAGCTGGTTGGGGGTGTGATGAATACTAAAAAGTGCATATTTATTAGACGATAAGTTAATCATTTTACACTTATAGTTTCACTAATCCCCTTAAATTGACACATTTATGAAATAATATTTTAAATTTATGCTTTGAGTGCTTTTACCGTGTTATTTTATGTTTTTGTCAGGAAAAATACTGCTTGGAAACTCGACGGGACAAATCAGACGTGAAAAAGAAAAAATGGAAATTATGCAAGCACGTCGTAAATTTTGCAAGCACGTCGTAAATTCTGTAAACACGTTGTAAATTCTGCAAGCACGTCATAAATTCTGCAAGCACGTCCTAAATTCTGCAAGCACATCGTGACACGTGGAACCTTTGCGTCGCGACACGTGTCCCCAACGTGGCTTCACCATTCTCTGACACGTGTCCCCAACATGGCTTCACCATTCTTTGACATGTGTCCAGAACATGCATTCGTTGGTCTGGGTGGCCAAGTTTCCTATAAATAGGAGCGTCCGACATTAGAAATTTCCATACTTTCTTTCCTGATTCCTCTGTAATTCTTGGAGAGAGAGTGTCTTTTTTGTTTATTTACTTAAAGCTTTTTGTGATTTCTTTTTCTTTCAATAATAAAAGTACGAATATGTTTTATTACAAAATGAGTAGCTAATTTCTTTTCTGCTGGAGTAATGGTGAAGCTTTTATAATGGGAACATAGATTAAACTCGCTTTTATTATAATAAATAAATTGAAATCTAATGATTAAAACTTGATTTAAATCTAGATTAATTATTGACAATCTTTATACCGCCTTTGTGGCTGGTTTTATCTTTATACCGCTTTAGTGTTGGTTTTATTTGTCTACTGCCTTTATGGCTGGTTTTATCTTTATACTGCCTTTATGGCTGGTTTTATCTTTATATCGCCTTTATGGTTGATTTTATCTTTCTACCGCCTTTATGGCTGGTTTTATCTTTCCACCACCTATATGGCTGGTTTTATACGAGTTTGGCATAATTAAGTACCTTGGTAGGACTTGTTATAGACAAACGGTATCACCGCATTTATGGCTGGTTTTATGTTTTTGGCATGCTTAATACCTTGGTATGACTAATTATTGACAGTAATGACTACAACTTTTATGGCTGGTTCTTTTTATTGGCATAATTAATTCCTGTAATAGATTAAGTGGGTAAAAAATGGCAATTTATAAATTATGATAAAGCGAGATTTCTAAATGTTTAAAAGACTAAAAGTGGATCCCCTAACTCCAGCAGTTCCTTATATTATTGTATTCCAACCTAAAATCATCCAACTACTTCAACAAAGCAAACTTTTCATTTCCGCGTTGTTCATTATTCTATTTTGCTAAATCTCTTCTCTGTGGATCGACCCCGGACTCACCGGGTTATTTTATTACTTCGACACTCTTATACTTGGGAGTAAAAGACCATTTTTTCGAGCGTATCAACATGTCTCTTTCACACAAGTTTCAACCACATCTACCCATTTACATATACTCACCACTTCAGGATATTTGATGGCGTTGTAGCAGTTGAACGTCATTTCTTCCCCGCCTACTCTCAAGATCAAATCTCATTGCTGCACATCAATAAGAGATTTCCCAGTTGCTAAGAATGGTCGTCCAAGAATCAAATGGATCCCATTATCTTCTTCCATATCCAACACCACAAAATCTGCTAGAAATGAATTTATCCACTTTCACTAAAACATCTTCAATGACTTCCCAAGGATAATTGAGAGATCTATCCTCCAACTACAGTGTGATGGTTGTTGGCTTTGCATCTCCAAGGTCCAGTTTCCTGAAAACAGAAAAATGAATCAAATTAATGTTAGCTCCTAAATCGTATAGGGCTTTAGTAAAAGTAGAGCCCTCCATGTTGCAAGGTATAGTGAAACTCCATGGGTCTTGAAGCTTTTAGGGCAATTTCTTTTAAAGAATTGCATTGCATTCCTTCCTGAGATTCACTGTTTCAAAGTCCTTCAGTTTTCCTTTCTTCGACATGATCTCCTTCATAAACTTTACATAATTGAGCATTTGTTCCAAAACGCTTGTGAATGGGATGTTGATATGAATCTTTTTAAAAATGTCAAGAAATTTAGCGAATTGAGCATCCAATTTATTCTTTTGAAAGAAATGAGGGTACATAAGAGGTGTCTTAGGAATTTAGGGTTTCGGGCATTGAGAAGTTGTTTCACTCAGATCTCTTGTCATCGTTGTGTCCATTTTGGAGTTCTGCTTCCTTATTTTGGCTGTTTTGGTCATTTGAGGCGTTACCAACATGTTTGCCATGTCTGAAGGTAAGGGCTTGACATTGTTCATTAGGGTTTACCTCGGTATTGCTTGGAAATGTCCATTTCTGTTGGTTTGTAATAGAAGATGCTAGCGGGCTAATTTAGACCTCTGAGGATTTCATCGTCGCCCCCATATTTTTCAATGTTGTTTAGCCTTGATCATTCATTTCAAACCTCTCTGTGGATTTTGTGACAAATGTGCTCACAAGGTCTTCTAATGATGGTTTCTGCTCTAATCTCTGATTGTTGAAACTAGGTGGGGGTTGCAAAATATTCTTTGTGTATGCATGTGAAAAGTTCTCAGAGTTTCGAAGTCCTGGATGATAGTAGTTTGGTGCAGGATTACCTCTATAATTGTTGAAGTTCCTGTTATTCATGTAGTGGACTTGCTCTAAGCTTGCTTCTCCTTCCGATAACATCATACTTGCAGCTGCTACAGCTTCAATAGACGGTTGTGCTCTTTGATTTGTTAAGGCCACTATATGAGTCGTGAGGGATGAAACTTGAGCTGTTAGTGCAATGATAGGATCCACTTCATGTATGCCTGCCACCTTCATGACCATCTCCTCCAATATAGTATAGGCATCCTCAGCAGTCTTCTTGAAGAGAGTTCCCCCCAACGACTGCATCAACCAAAGTCTTATTCAGACCATTCAACATATTTATAAAATAACTGAATCTGCACACAATCTTCATAATCATGTTGTGTGCATCTCATGAGTAGATCCTTAAAGTGCTCTCATGCTTCAAACAGATTCTCAGTCTCCAGCTACTTAAATATGCTAATCTCCGTTCCCAGCTGGGTTGATTTAGCGGGTGGAAAGAACTTCTCCGGAAATCGTGGCTATATCCTCTCATGTCAGGATGCTCCCCATCGGTATGGATTGCAGCCAATCCTTCACTTTGTCTCTTAAGGAGAATGGGAACAAAAGCAGCCTGATAGTCTCATTATTACTCTGTTCATCTTAATTGTATCCGCCATCTCCAAGAACATCATTAAGTGAGTGTTGGGATCCTCTGCACATGATCCCCAATATTCGTTTTGTTTCATCATGCTGATGAGTGCAGGTTTCAACTCAAAATTATTGGCATCGATTGGTTGGTGCGCAATCCCAGGATAATTATCGTCAATGATTGGTTTAAAATGATCTCGGATTGCCACCTAGCGCGGATTGTTCTCTCTGTTTTCAACTGTCATTGATACTTTTTCAACCATCTTCTATTTCCTAAGTCTTCTTATTGTTCGCTCTATCTTAGGATCAAACAAGAGTGAATTAAAACTCGTGGATCGTCTCATTCACTATAAAGCACGACAGAAAGAGAAAAAATAACAAGATAAAAGTCAAATAAAAGTAAAAATTAAATAAATAATTAAAATAAGCTAAAATAAAATCTAAATTAAAATTAAGGTTAATTGGTAATCGTATTAATGTGAATGAGATTAAACAATCCCCGGCAACGGCGTCAAAAATGTGTTACGAGATTATCATACTGTAAGTATACAGTGTCAAATTTTAGTAAAAATGAGTAGGGATGTCGAATCCACGGGGATGAAATCCAATTTGCACTAAGTACTATAATTACTAATCTTAACTTTATTTAGAAAATAATCTGAATCAAACTAAATGGAAAGTAAAAAACTAAATAAGTAAGAAGCCAAGACGATTTTATTGAAAAACAATTAGTATGAGATAAAATCTAGAGTCTGACTTCACATAACTATCCCATATGTATTTATTATGACAATCAATTCTTAGATTCTTTATTAACGACTTCAAAAGAATTATAGGTCATCCTGAATTCTATAATTTCCTGGGTTATATTCTCTGGATCCTATTCAAAATCCTCTTTCCCAAGTGATAGATTCTAAACATGCAATCGTCTAATTTGTGGCCAACAAACCAGAAACATTCAACCCAAGAAAATATAAATAAACTGATTGAAATTTTATAAAATTTATTTGGTAAATAATACATAGGTTAAGTATAGGCTACATCATCCTCTAGAATAACAAAATTAGTTCATGGCTAAATTAAAGAACAACAACATCTGAGCAAGACATAATAATTATTAGAAGAGTTTAAAGAAGAAAAATAAAATATAAAACCCGAATCAAATTCCTTTGTCTTCGGTCTTCACGACATTGTCTCCTCTTCTTGCTATTTAATCTCCTCATTAAGATCACTCTAAAATTGGGCTTTAAACTCTTTTGTTGTGTCTAAAAATCTCCCATAGGGTTTTGGACGTAATTTTTATATTTATAGGAAGTCCTGGAATCTTTATGCGCATAGAAAACTGAAAACTCTAACTAGTGCTGGATTTTATCGCGACATCGTGATCCTAGAATTAGCGTTGCGACGCCAATCTCTCGGGAAATATATATGAAGACATCTTGGGCGTCTGATGAGCGGAAAATATATCACTATTTTCCGCCCATTTAACCTAATATTTTCTATGGTTTCTCGAGTTTTATGAATGTTTTTATGTGTTTTGTGTTATTTTACAGATAAATAAAGTTTTGGGAATCAATGGAATCAACTTGGGGCTAAAACAACGAAAAACAAACAAAAAGGGCAAAATCATCATTTACGTGTTGTGACGCGCAATCCTTTTACGTCGCGACCCTAACATGCGCCGGCCATGTGTCAACATCACATCAAACCTGCTAACATGCGCCTCAGTTACTGTTCTGCCGACACCTGACGTAAGTAATGACGTCAGCGTTGCGACGTGCACAACCTCACGCGTCGTGACGTCGAGCCAATAATTCAGTTGCCGAGGAAAATGCATACACGTGTCAGCATCTCAAGAAGCCGCGGACATGTGTCACAAATCTACTACCCGTCGCGATGCGCAATGTTCCACGCGTCGTGACGCGTGAGCCGAAAGTTTGCCTATAAATTCAACTTGATTTCATTTAGAATTTAACTAAAGCCTACATTGCGCCTCAGTTACTGTTCTGCCGACACCTGATGTAAGCAATGACGTCAGCGTCGCGACGCGCACAACCTCACACGTCGTGATGCCGAGCCAATAATTCATCTGCCGAGGAAAATGCATACACGTGTCAGCATCTCAAGAAGCCGCGGACATGTGTCACAAATCTACGGCCCGTCGCGACGCGCAATGTTCCACGCGTCGTGACGTGTGAGCCGAAAGTTTGCCTATAAATTCAACTTGATTTCATTTAGAATTTTCATACTTTCCTTAAGGTTCTAATAGGATCTAAGGACCATATCTTGTTTGTTTAAGTTTTTGTAATTTAAATTATGGATTTTTATTTCCAGTAATAGTAGTAATTTATTTTCTTTACATTTCCTTTATGTTTAGTAGTTAAATTTCCGATGGGGAAATGGTGAAGCTTTTATTATATAGTTTAGATTAATCTCTCTTAATTATAATATATAAATTATCTTAAAATCTGACTTAATTGGATACCGCCTTTATGGTCGGTTGGACTTAATTAAATTGATTTTAACCTGACTAAACTGGACACCGCCTTTATGGTCGGTTGGAATTAATTTAAAATATGACTTAATTAGGATACCGCTTATATGGTCGGTTGGTAATATCATGCAAATTTATATATTATAATAAGGGAGATTTCTAAATTAGAAATGGTAAAACTGGATCCCCTAACCCCAGCATTTTATTTTTATTCTAGGAAAGTGATGAAGCACAATATTCATATGCTTAATAATTGATTTAATTATATTATGTTTAATATTTTAGTTTGTTTATTGAATCTTAAGCTTAATACTTCTTGTTGCCTGATCACCAATAAGATTGATGGGGTAAACTTAAAATGAACTTGAGGAATGATTTTAGGTTTCAGCCTTAAATTCAATAGCTCACGATCTCACATTGGGGCATGGTGACCATTAGGTAGATTTCCTTACATGATAGGAATATACCTGTCAGGCGGGGGTAGCCTCAATTGGAACTTGAACTTAATGAATTCAGGTAACTTGGTTAACATAGGAATATAGTTAATTGGGTTATTCTGGGTCTTTGCATCTGACCATCAGAATAGGCTTTTGCATATCTTCGTGTTCTAGATTAACAAACTGATTTATTACTCATATATAAGAGAATCAATTCATCATTAGAATAATATTGTGTGGAATCACAACCCTAGATGTTTATTTTCTTTATTATTAATTTTCTTTGTTTATTTTATATTTTTATTTAGCAAATCCACATTCAACCAACCAATCAAGCAATCATTACATTCTCCCTTTAATTAGATATTTGTAAATAAATAGAATCAATAATAATAACAACAATAGAAATTAAGTCATCTTGGGATCGATATTTTTATACTATTTAAGCGATACGTGCGCTTGCGTTACGTGTGTGATTTCACCAATCAAGTTTTTGGCGTCGTTTCCGGGGACTTATTTTTCTTGCTTTATTAATTTTGAAGCTATCTATTTTATTTGTATCTAATTTTCTTATTTTTATTTGTAATTTTTTTTATGTCTTTTTATTTTTCAGGTGGTTGAAAATGGAACATTATTGGGCGATGGGAGAATTACGAACTTTACAATGAAATGAAACACCCTAAATTAGGGAGCAGCAGTCCATTTTTGTGAGGCCTGTTGTCCAGAATGCAATGGGTAGATGTGAAATATGAGATGGTAACCACCCGAGTGATCAATGCATATACAACTACAATTCAGTGTGGCAGAACTATCAGAAACCTTCATATAATGAACCATCATATTTCACTGAACCATATTTTCCATCTTATCCACCATCAACCTACGATCTTCAAGGACCAGAACCATCAATGGGAAAACAGTTGATAAACAGGCTCGAGAAACGGGAAGCTGAACAGGATGCAAAGTTACTGGATCAAATCAAAACCTTACAGATGATGGTAAATGGATTGAGATAAATAATCAACAACCAAGACTACATACCTCACGGAATAAATTCAAATAACACTGAGGAAGCCTTCGAATACCAATCATTTCACAATGACACCTTAACAGAGGAAGAGGCTGAGCAGTATCAAGAATTAGAGGTATCGGTTCAGGAGCTCGAACCTGCAGAATCTCAATTTTATCTTTATTATTCATCAGACTCTGACGAGGATCAAGAAGCAAAGCTGTCTGTACCAACTACAAGTGAGGATGAAACTCTGCATACTCAAAATGAAGATCTTGGAGCATGCATTACACAGATGTTTGAAGAATAGCTACTTGAACTAGTAATACCAATCACATAGGATAAAAATCTACAATCAGACACATCTTTACATCCTCAGGTTGACACATATGGAGCATGCATTTCACAGATGACAGATGAAAATCTGAACAAAGAAATTTTAAAATACATCTATGAAGAAAATGTGGAGCAAGATGCAAAGCAAATGGAGGAGCAAGTGTCTGACTACATTGAAGATCTCATGCATTCAGGAGAAACATCATTGTATTGAGGAGTACAAATCAAAGACATCGCCCAAAAGCTTGACATAATGGAACTCCCATTCAAAGTCAAGCACCATACGAGACCTTCTGATTTTCTTTCTTTATTTTCAGGAACCACTGGAGCGACAAAGTTTAAAAAGGTGGCACAAGCACTAAATGACACAAAATTCTTTTTTCCACTTTACCGTTGGAAGAGACCCTGCGAAAGCAAGGCTCATTGGATTGTCTTTAATCGGACATCCAAAACCACGCTGAAACCTCCTTGACGGATGGATTTCAGTCACGTCTGGCTGAAGACGATAAATTTAGCGCTAGCATGGAGGCAACCCATGCAAAAATTTTATTTTCATTTAAATTTAATTCTTTATATTTTATGCACACATGTTGTAGAGTTCTTAATTTTGTGTGTTATTTTTGCAGGGAAAAACATAGACGGAGCATTTAAAGCAAACCAAACCAGTGAAAGTGGGGTTATCACGGAATAAAGTTTGATAAAATTACGAAGATAAAAATTCAATTCATCAGAGACGGCAGAGTAATGAATCAACTTTTGAGACGCATCTTAATGGATATGTTTTTAAGGTTCGCAATTTTCCAAAAAAAAAAAGACATCCGAGATCCGAGTAATTAAGTCTGTATGGATGTTTTAACACCTAGTGCCCTAAAGCCAACTGGCTTGGGAGTCACTGGCCCAAAGCTCGCTACATGGATTAAAGATGTTACCAAAAAAAATACATACCTCACTTTGCGCAGATTGTAGTAGACAGAACGATTTTAGATAGTCAGGTTGGTTTGACCCATTAACTACTAAGAATTGAGACAAACTCACCTAGTTAATAACTTAGAATCGAAGCTGTTTGCAAGGCTTCACACACATACACTCAGAGTCTGATTTAAATACTTTATTCAAAGGAAAGGATTTTAGTTGTAGTTAGTATTTTGGAGGTTCCTTTAACTTTGTTGCTAGACATTCTCTGAGGACATTGTATATATAGCTATTATTTTCATTTATTTTATTTTATTTATTTATTTCTTTTCTTTTGACTTTTTGCTTTTGTGTGCATTAGATTGACATTTGTGGGTATCGTCACTATAAGCCCTCACGAGACTACAACTCGTCCACTAGGGAACCTAGTGGTTTAAAGGCTTGTTGCATATGCTAAATGCAACCCTGATCCCTAGAAAGTGGCTTAGTTTAATTTAGTTTCAGTGATTTATTTTATTTTATTTTGTTGTTTTGCTCGAGAACTAGCAAAATGTTAGGTTTGAGGGTGTGATGAGCGGAAAATATATCACTATTTTATGCCCCTTTAACCTAATATTTTGTATAGTTTCTCGAGTTTTATGAATGTTTTTATGTGTTTTGTGTTATTTTGCAGATAAATAAAGTTTTGGGAATCAATGGAATCTACTTGGGGCTAAAATAGCGAAAAACAGACAAAAAGGGCAAAATCGCCATTTACGTGTCGCGACGCGCAACCCTTCTGCGTCGCGACCGCTAACATGCGCCGGTCACGTGTCAACATCATAACAAACCTGCTAACATGCACCTCATTTGCTGTTCTACCGACACTTGATGTAAGCAATGACGTCAGCGTTGTGACGCGCACAACCTCACGCGTCGCGACACCGAGCCAATAATTCAGCTATCGACGAAAATACGTACACGTGTCAGCATCTTAGGAAGCCACGGACAAGTGTCATAAATCTACGGCAAGTCGCGACGCATAATGTTCCACTCGTCGCGACGCGTGAGCCGAAAGTTTGCCTATAAATTCAACTTTATTTCATTTAGAATTTTCATACTTTCCTTAAGGTTCTACTAAGGATCTAAGGACTTTATCTTGTTTGTTTAACTTTTTGTAATTTAAATTATGTATTTTTATTTCCAGTAATAGTAGTAGTTTATTTGTTTTACATTTTTTTATGTTTAGTAGTTAAATTTCCGATGGGGAAAAGGGTGAAGCTTTTATTATTATAGTTTAGATTAATCTCTCTTAATTATAATATATAAATTATCTTAAAACCTGACTTAATTGGATATCGCCTTTATGGTCGGTTGGACTTAATTAAATTTATTTTAACCTGACTAAACTGGATACTGCCTTTATGGTCGGTTGGAATTAATTTAAAATCTGACTTAATCAGGATATCGCCTATATGGTCGGTTGGTAATATCATGAAAATTTATATATTATAATAAAGGAGATTTCTAAATTAGAAATGGTAAAAGTGGATCCCCTAACCCCAATATTTTATTTTTATTCTAGGGAAGTGATGAAGCAAAATATTCACAGGCTTAATAATTGATTTAATTATATTATGTTTAATATTTTAGTTTGTTTATTGAATCTTAAGCTTAATGCTTCTTGTTGTCTGATCACTAATAATATTGATGGGGTAAACTTAAAATGAACTTGACGAATGGATTTTAGGTTTCAGCCTTAGATTCAATAGCTCACGATCTCACCTTGGGACATGGTGACCATTAGGTAGATTTCCTTACAGGATAAGAATATACCTGTCGGGCGGGGGTAGCCACAATTGGAACTTGAACTTAATGAATTTAGATAACTTAGTTAACATAGGACTATAGTTAATTGGGTTATTTTGGGTGTTGCATCTGACCATCGGAAGAGGCTTTTGCATACCTTCGTGTTCCAGGTTAACAAACTGATTTATTACGTATATATAAGAGAATCAATGTAACACCCTGCCAGAGGCAAAATGCTACCGGCAGGAGACATGATTGACTCATCTCCATAAGCCTCTGAATTTACCGAAAATTCGGCATGATGTATCCTAAAACTAGACAACCTGGATCGCAGTCCAACATCAAACAGAATATAAGAAAACATCAAACCAATCAAAGGACCTCAGATCCATACAAAACTCATCAAAACCACAACTTAAGGGCTATGTGCCCACATCATCTATCAACACTCAATGGCTCTATGCCCACATCATCATAAACATTTAAAATTTTAACTTATTAATACAAACCACGTGCTCAGCACAGAAAACAACAGAACGTGAATCACAAATCCTATGCTTCTATACCTTTTCCAGGACACTTGCGAGGGTAACTGCCGCTTGGGTGATCCACGTCTCGAGTGACTTCCAAAGCTCTAGTGGTTGACCAATCTAGAAGTCAACCTGCAAAACTAGCAACTGGTTTGGTATGAGTTATAAAAACTCAGTAAGTAACCATGCTAGCACTACAAACAAAATATACAAGTCATTTCCATTAGAAGTTTTTCAGAATTTACAAGGTATTACGAGTCCTAGAATTATCAGCTTCCTATTATCCTTTATATTTTACTTATATCAAATTTTCATACTTACATATTTACATATTGTCAGTATAGTAACTAGACATTCAAAGCACACGAAACATAGATTCAAAACCACAAAGTACGTCACATAATATTAAAACCATTTCAATGTTAAACATGAAGTCACACATTAATACTTATCACAGTTGAATATCTTTGAAATATTATCAAATCGGTAAATTTAACCTACTTCCTTCTGTTAAGTTATAGGATATCTTTAATACGAAAACCTCTTCTTTAATATCAAAACAATTTTTCTATAACTTCCTTTAATCTATGATAACCTTACAATAGCTTAACACTTGAGTTTCGTATACATTCACACATATCGTAGCACATTTCTTGTATATATATGCAAATACAATATCGTAATTCTTATACATAGTCGTACATACCATTACAACTTGGAAAACACGCTTTATAACCTCTTATATTCACATCAACTTCAAATCAAGCATTCATCTCACGTAAGCATACATAATCCATACGTATCATGAGTTCCATCATACATACACATACACTCAGGCATATTTACAGTCATCACACAACCAACTAAGAAGCACACATAACAATCGAAACATCAAGATCGTACCATCTAACAATATATACATACGACTGGTTTGCACACACAATCATCATATAATCAACCAAGAAGTACATTTAACAACCAATACATCACAAGGCACACAATCAAACAATACATATCACGACACACCAAACTCATGTTGGGTTTTCTAAGTCATCCCAAGATCAATTAAGCTATGAAAAGTGCGAATACAACAAAGTCAAGTTGCGGAATACTCACTTTGATCGGCTTTTGCGATGCGATGACAACAAAAATTTCTGCTCCAAGCTTATCTTTTTTGTATGTTTCGGCCAAGGTCCCCTTGTTGGATCTTTAAGCTCCAAGCTTTGTGAATGATTCCATGCTCAATGGTTTGTTTCCCTATTACCTTTGAATGACCATTTGATGTGCTAGCAATGGAGAAAATTGCAACAAAATTCCCCTTTACTTCTCCTTGGTGCTCTCGGCATTAGAAGAAAATGGGAGAGAAAAATTAGGTTCAAAACCGTGAATGGAGAGAGAGAGGGAGATGAGTTTTGTTGACTTAATTTTGTATTCCAAAAATAAAATTAGATATATCAAAATCAATTTGGTACATGTCATAAATCTCACCTACTTGGAGTGTAAAATAAGTTATCATTATTCTCACCAAAACCTATCACCAAAAGCAACTAAAGTGACAAGTGATGTGACAACTGATGTGACATGTGGGCCCCACTTGATTCGAAATGTGAGTGGGCCCGCAAACACTCCCAGGCTCGGGTTCGCTAATTCTGAATTAACGAATTTTCCGTTGCGACGTAATTAAATCAAATTTAATTAAATAATTATGCCTAGCAAAATTAATATTCACGTCGCTAGCGAATTAATTCTAAATTAACTCGTTCGCCCGAATTAAAATCCAATTTTAATTCCGCGTCGAAATATGATTTCGTATAATATATCGAATATATTATTTTATCGATTAATTCCAAATTAATTGTTCTCTCTCTTTAAATAATATTTTATCCCAGATAAAATATCTCCGTGATTAATCCCAGATTAATTTTCTCTCTCTATTAATTAATCCCATATTAATTATGTGTGAGTCATACGTCATCGATGAATCTTCGGGAAGCGACCCATGAGATCCCCGGATATGTTGGCAGTAAATTCGGTCGTCGGACTATCCGAATACGTACGTACCTAGTACTAAATTTTTAACGATTTACAAGACATGGTTGGCTTCTAGCAAAACGACGTGCCTACCCAATTCTCCAGAAATATTCTTAAAGGAATATGTAATCTATATCAGGTGTAGCATACATAGTATTGCATATTGCGATCCAGTATCAGATGTCACATGCAATGCCTGGGGCTGGAATTGTGTCTGCCCCGTATGAAGCACATATCGGATCTCTGGTAACTAGTCTCTATAATCAGATAAACATGACCTAGTCATATTATCCCGATAGCTGCAGCATATAAGAGCACCAGTTCCGTATCTTACGTGACCATCATCTCTATATGAGTGAAGTGATACTTCCATCTTGACATCACACCCAATACACTACGATTCTCAATATACCCAGAAGAGGCGTACACAGAACCTGTTAAAGCCCTGGACTACCAAAACCAAAGTATATTGATTGTCGCAAGTATTAGCGGTGCAAGTCTCAGGTTAAGACCAAATACATCTACCCTGATTCGGACTTCCATAGACACATAGTCATACTACCAATGGAATTTTGAGGGGTCTATCCAGAGCGAAGCTGTTTCCGTACCATCGGTAAACACAACCTCCTATTACACTTGCATGAGTATCCAATACCCAAATATATGAGAACTATGTCGTTATGCTCCCATAACACGTACACGTGTAATACTAGTCTATTCCGCATTATCGATGTCCAATCTCGATAATACTCCGACTAGGGATGTTTTAATGATTAAACCTTCGTGGATTGATACTGTCTCATATCTTATTAATCTGGAACTAATCATATGGACTTTTATCATTTATATATCCCGGGAATCTAATTACAAGTGATAAAAGAGCAATTTCCTTTGTCACATAGTTAATTTGTACAACAACACCATGTTATGTACAAATAGTGATGCTATGGGTCATAATTGTCCAACAATCTCCCACTTGGCCGATAGTCAATCACTCAAGTGTCCTACACTTGAACTATGTACGGTTCGCTCAAACTTCTGCTGAGAAACTGCTTTCGTCAGCGGATTTGGAAAGTTATCATCTGATACGATTTATTCGATCATCACATCGCCACGATGTATGATCCGAACAAATCAGATGAATAGTTGAAGTATATACTTGGATCGTTGATGAGACCATTAATTCTTTAGCCTGTGTTGTAGCCTAGCTAAGCTGCTAACAGAACTACTTCTAATCTAATTAGGATTATTAAGATCCAAAGTGCTTCTATTGCTGCCTCAGCTACAGCAATATTCCGCTTTTATTGTTTATTCGGCAATAGTATCTTGCTTGGAAGATTTCCAGCTCACTGTTCCGTTATTCAAACTTTATAGTACATTTATTACGACTTATAGTCATTTTTATCGGTTAGGAAACTTACAATGGTGAACCCAGTCACTTCAAGTTCTCCTTCTCCATAGATTAAGAAAGCATCATTAGTTCATCTAAGATACTTAACGATGTTCTTAACATCAATCCAATGACTATCACTTGGATTGGCCTGATTGTTACTCCATATGCTCAAAGCGTATGAGACACCAGGTCACGTACATCTTTTCAATGTACGAGTTCTCGGAGAGTTCCAACAACTTTTAGATCTATCCCAGTAGATCCTTATTCCTAGAATAAAGGTTGTACAAGCAGAGGTATGGTCTAAATTGACCGGTGACGTGACTATTGTCAAAGTGTGGAGGATCACTCATACATTCACAGTGGTATCTCAAGTCAAAGGACTAAATAAGCTACCCGACTCGAGAAGATTCCTATTGATGTTGTGCTATCTATTAGGAATATTTCCAAGGAGCCGTTCAGTGTTCATCAAATAAACACCTATATGTCTATACGAGTCTCCCAAGACTCATGGTTGATTGGGATAAACCATCAGATCAAATCTCGATATACGACATGTACTGATCTCAACAGATTTTACTAACTGACCCATGTTAGCAAATCTCAACCATGAACTTTATTTGAGAATATACCACAGGTAGTGACACCTCCCAATGTCAATTATAAGCCTTGTTGTAACTGTGCGACTATTGTATATTTTTGGGTCTTTGTCTAATATATACATTACTAAAACTTAGTTAGTTTCGATCTAAATTAAATTAGATCGAATATGTATATAAAAGACAAGAGGTGCTACTATTAAATAGATAATATTATGGCTATAAAGTGTCTTTGTTAAAGGGTGATAAGAGGGCAACCCAGGAAATTGATATCAAAGCCATGTGTTGACTTGCCTTAGAGGTGGTATTATGGAGTATATTATATTGCTTACGTGAGTAGAAAGAATGTGTCTTTCATCCATTCTTTCTCTACCTCATTCTTGTTCTAAGCATGTGTCTTCTAAAATAGAAAACCTTGTAAAATATTCATATGTTCCAGAAGGAGTTCAAGTTGGAGAATCTTATGCATCCTTAGTCAATCCTTATAATATGTACAAACAACCAAACACTATCACCATGAGTATTCGTACTCTTATTTCTTCCAGAAGGCCAACTCCTAAAGAATATATCAAATATTTCAAACTAGACCAGTGCACTCTCCAAGCCACTAAAGTTGAACAATATATCACGTTAGAGATACCTTCTGAACTGATCTCTAACTAGAAAAGAGAGAAATATACCTATTTCCATATGAGAGCTGTAAGAATGATCTTTACCTTCCATGAGAGGAAATGATTGCCAGTAACTGCCAGACTAGCACTGCTAGATTCTAGGTTCAAAGAATACCAACATGTTATAATTGGCATAGTTCTCACTACACGCCATTTTGAAAGTGTTCTTCTTACCTTCTATCCTAATTTCAACTTATCCCTTCAAGATCTGAACTTGTCTACGACTCTAAAGGTTCAAGTCTAGATTCAATGAACAGATCAAGTTGTGACTTCAAAGATTGCAACCCTACATCATCAACTGGTCTACAAGCTTCAAAATCATGCCTTAGATCTTCCATATTTTTAAGTATCTTCTAATACTCTCATGATCTTAGCATATACTGAGGGTATTCCTACAATAGTACAAATCCCCAAGCAAGTCCAAAAGAAAGAGTTTATGTAGCTGATTCCTTTGGAATGGTTATCAAATTATGAGAGGTTTCATCAAGACTCTCAACCAATCAAGAGAATGGAAGCAATATATGCCCAACAACCAGATAGGACCGTTAGAAATACCTTCCTAGATCCAGAAAAAGGTTACTTTCTACCACTTATGTAGGATCTACTTTGTAACAGGTCTTAGAGAAATGCAGATACCAATAGTTGCTTTTGATTATGAATGATCCACAATTTATACTGCTAAAATTAATGGTCATTTCATATGGGAGGTACCAGAAACAGAGATGTGTGATCCTGAATGTCCTTATCTTGAAGATATTGATGATAATAATGATACCCCACGACAGAGATGCAGACTTGTAACGACTGGTAGTTTTTACTACTGTATACAACTGTACTGTTATTAAGGGGATGAAGGCATATAAAATAAATTATTTTGAGACTCGAATATACTCATGGAATGACTTTGGGGACAATCGGTAAATTCCTCGAAGTCCCGGGACGAGACTGTGCAGAGTTCCCTTTGGACGGCCCGTGGTATTTGGTTTGTAACTTTTTCATATGAACTCCGATTTCTATGAATGTTATATCATCGGAAAGCTGAGATCGAGACCTAAAACTTCCGCGTTAAACATTTTCCAAAATTCGGACCAGAATTTGTCAAAAAGACAAGTCAAAATCCTGATAAATAGTAATTTCGGACCCAAATGCAAAAATCTCAATTTTTCTCCAAACTTCCACACTCTTCTCCAAATTTCCAAATATCAAATGACCCCACTATATAAAGAGTTCATTATTCACTAATTCACAAAAAATCAAAAATAAAATGAAAAGAAAAGAAGAAGAAGAGGAAGAAAAGAAATAGAGAAAAGCTTAGCAACAATGGGGGGCTTAGAGAATGAAGAAAATCAAGGAAAAAGAGGTAAAGCCCATTTGACCCAAATCTTGAATTATTTAATTTTGAAAACATAATGGTAGAATAGAGATGATGACGTGATAGGGATACATTGTAGTGACAAAAATATAGGAAAATTGATTCTTGAACTAAATACCCAAATTTAGAGTTTTTAAAGTTGGTTAAAATTAATGATTTTGAGGTTTAGTGAGTTGTTGAGGATGATAATTGGATGTAGATCATGTGTATTTGAGGTTTAATGAAATGGTTTGTGGGATAAAAATTGATATGGAAGTATTAAGGATGTATTTGGGTGAGTAAGATAGATTTTAGGAAGAAAGGCAGAAACCTGGAAATCAAGTTCGCGTAGAAGAAAAATTAGGGCCGATTCTGGAATGGTTGCGTCGCGACGCGAGATGAAAATATCACCAAGATAGTTTCTAAATCAGTTCAGTTCCACCCCAGCATGTAAGAGACCACCTTTAGGATCTCATATCAGTTCGAATACATATATCATGTCTTATACCAAGCGTGATGTATTAAGTAACTATAGTACGGACCTGAATTGAGAAAGTTTAACCTAGTTCCGAAACTCACCTCGTGATTCATAATCTAACCAAATTACCATTTACAGACCATTGCAGGAGTTGCAATCCCCTTCGACGAAGCGGAATAGCTTCAGCCAGATTCCTAAACAGTGAGTGGACCTCTTTTCTCAAACTGGTTTTATTTATTAAGTCTTGATACCAGATTTACTTTCCCGCTTTAGGGCGTTAGAATGCTTTATTATTACCGTTATTTCATAAATAGTTATGATTTTAGTTTTAATTAAGAAAGAAATATTTTCAGAAAATATTTGATACAAATTTGAGATTTAAAGCATGAGTTTTATGTTTTTCGGGGCATGGGGAAAAACCCACCCCAGTATGTAACTTATACAGAGATGGATTTGACGGACAAAGACATGTGCACATGTAGAAGACTGAGGGGACGGTGATACGTAACGCCCTCATACGTCAAGGTTTTCAGATACAGAGCATATCACAATGATCAGAATTTCAAACAGTTTTTCAGAAAATCAGACTTTTAGAAACATATTTTCAAAAGAAGGTTTTAGAAAGAGAAGTAAAGTTTTCAGAAAGAAAGTTTTCCTATAAGTTTTTCATTGAAACCTTGGATCTAGAACCAAATATTTTTATAACATCATTTCAGTTTTTAGTCCACTCACTTAGATCGTACAACGATCTAACCCCCTCACTCTCAGTGTTTGTTTTGCAGGTATTCCAGGAGGACGAGCTCGAGAGGACGACTATTGATGGGAGTCACTAGTGGGTCTGAGTCCACCATTTAGAGTATGAGTTCAATCAAGTCAAGCAAAGTTTAGTTCCAGAAAGTTATATAGTAAAGTTGTGTTTCAGTACTAAAGTGTAGAGTCAAAATGTCTATGATGTTAAGTTTTATATGAGTATGAAATATTTTACATTTTATGTTGATGTTTGGGCAACGGTCCGATGTTCAAGTTATTGTCAAGATAAGATAGTAGTAAAGTATACAGTTAGTATGTCAGAGGCTTATGGGGTTAGTACGGTCTATTCCCTGCCGGTAGCATGTCCCAAATCGGGGATGTTACAAGACCAAAACACAAAAGTGTTCTTCCCTATGTAAATAGTACAAGCATTGGATGGATGATCCATAATCCAAGCCATGGATTGTTATTTATAAGAAGTCTTGGATAATGAAGAACCTTTACCTATCAACATCATATCAAGATGAGTTTCCACCATTAGAAAAATGTACTGATCTATAACTAAAGGTTGTTACTAGGCCTTATATCCAACCAACCACAGTAACACTCATTGGACAACTTGAAGAACTAAGAAAACATTAGCTATTCTCAATTGGCAAACACAAAATGCTAGAGCTCATAACAATATGATGTAAGAGATTGATGTGAAGGTTGATCAAGTGGCCAAACATTTCCATTTGACTGATTCAAATGTAGATCTATATCAGCTCGCCTTCAATAATTTCATGATAGGCTACAATTTAGAATAACACAATTGTCTCAAGACTTAAGGTCTATGATTAGCCATAAATATTATGAGCCAAATTTTGCTTAGAAATAACTAGAAATTAGAAGACTCGAAACTAAATTGGCTCGAATGGCAGAAAACAAACATCCTATATATCCCCTGCAGTTATCTCCAAACATTTTTTTACAACAACCAACCTTTTACCACATAACAAATTTTTTTACAAGCTTCTTATATATTCCTCAACATCAAATTATTCCAAGTTATTCGGTATAATCCATAAAATCTGGAAACCTCCACTAGTTACAAAGTAGACTCCATATTTATCATCGACCTTACCATCCACATCCACCCAAAAATCTCATGAAAAACAAACTGGTTCTTTTCCAGAAGCACCTCTATTTCCTATTGATACCACTAAATATAAACAGCCTTTTTTTATCAACAACAATTATCTTCCTAGACTTTTCAAACTGTAGAAACCCACTCTCCACCAGAAGAACCTCAATTTGCTTCAGAACCAACTACTAAATCTTAGACCAGCTCAGAAGATTCAATCCATCGGAATTTTGACTCGGAGGATGAAATAATATATATAACTAATCAGCGTATGGCGCCTTCCATATGATCAAATTATTGTAGAATAAACTGAAGATCTTCTAACTGATGCAAATACAGACCGACAAACAGTAAATGATTCGTCTAAATCAGCCAACAGCCCCTGTTTTACTTTTAACAACATTCATTCCTCATAATGGCATACAAAGTTACAAGACTGTGTAGCTTGGATCAGTGTACAAATGCTTAGGCCATGAGCTATTTTGATGAATGTTCTGAGAAAATTTGCGTCTAGAATGACAGGCTCATTGAGATAATAGTTTATGAGCCTTGGCGAATACAGACATATTCAATTTTACCAAGTTGAACAAGCCTTTATTGCCCTTGGTGCAATTTATAATGAATTCCTTGGAGAAATGGCATCTATTGAGGAACATCTTGTAACACCCCAATTCAACACCACGAGCATTCAACATCATTTTCGGTACAATGCCATGAGCATTTAGCATTATTTTGCCTACGACATATCGGTGGCCTTGCACTTTGATATGCTTTCTGGAACTGACATATTAGTGCCCCTGCACTTTGATATGCTTTCTGAAACCAACATTCCAATGTCCCTGTCATTATACCGGTCATTAAACTAGTCTCCACACTTCAAATTTTGCTTCTGAAACTGGTATACTGGTATCGAGACTGACAATTGGTCACAGTTAAGTTTATATAAAACCTATTCCCCTTCATTTCTTTTTCATTTTCTTCTTCTTTCTTCCCTATATTTTTTGCCCTAAAAATCAATCCAAAAACTTAATTTCATGCCTTTCCACGCATAAAGTGAAGCAAGTAAGTTCATCATCTTCAATTTAGCATTTGTTTTGCATTTTTCCTTGGATTTGTCATGTTATGGTTGGAATCCATTTGTGACCCATGTCCATATCTCGTGATTTTGCAAGATTAAGAAGTTAATCATGCTTAGATAGGTGCTTATTAATATTTTTTATAATTGGTTTAAGTTGACACATTGTATTCCATGGATTGAGTAAAACCCTAAAATTTGGGGGGGTTCTTGTCAAGTTATAGGATTGTAGATTTTGGGTTTCAATTTTTATATTATGAGTGTATAATAAGCAAGAATCAAGTTATTATTGTTGAGATTATGAATTGTAGAGCATGATTTTTAGGTGTCATGTAGTTGGTTGTGTTATTAAGGGTTTAACTGTGAGCTATCTCTTTTCATTGTCATTGGTTGTAATCGAGGGTCAGGCTAGTGTCGTAACGTGATTTTTGGCCCCGGACATATTGTGCATTTGTTCCATGTTGCATTTCATTTTAAAATGTTGGGAAACACTATATGTTTTCTTGTTAGCAAGGTCACACGCAATATTCACGCGCATGTTTAAGATTTTATGTTTGAGTATGCTAATCGTATTTGAACACATGGTAAATTACTCGCATGAGGATCCCTGCGACTTCATTTGAGTGTATGAGTATTAAGACGTAAGTGCTATGAGTGAATATTTATGTTATTTACTTTTTGATGTACTCTGCTTATGATGTATGTGTTATTATTTATAAAATATGATTTACGATATATAAGTTACGTTTCATGTTTCGCAAGTTAAGTTCATGTTACAATTTATGTTTTACGAGTTAGCAGTTTATGCATACATGTTTATGAATACTTTTTTTACGAGATAAGAATACATATTTTCAGCTCATGTTTTTCCAAGTTGTGTATACACGATATCAACTTATGTTATCAGTTTACACTAATATGATACATGTACACGATCTATGTTTTCAATTTATATTTAACCATCGCATGTTTATGACTTATGTTTTCAGTAACGTGTCTTCATCATAGAAGTACTGATTATGAAATTCGTTCAAACATCATTCATTCATACCTATTCTAAAATAGGAAATGAATTACGTACGAGCTTATATACATAAACAGACATATGTCAATTTATGATTATGCGTTTCCAACTCATGATTTTTATATTTCAGTCCATGTTATATAAGTTTATAGTCTATGTGTACAATCATCCAATCCATGTCTTCAGTCTATATTTCATGTGCACAACACTGGTTTCAGTTTTTACTTACATGTAGAATTTCAAGTTATGTTTACAGTTTGCAAATATGTATCACGTGTATAATTCAGGTCATGTCTATAGTTTCAAATCATATGGACATTTTAGTTCATCTAGTCATTTATAATTTTCACATTATGTTTTGTACGTGTCATGTTTATGTTTTCACGTTATGATTTTATAGTTTATATTTTCACTTTTATAGTTTACGAATATGTGTACAACATGAGTTGTACAAGTAAGTCATGATGTCAGATTCACAGTTGTAGTTCATGTGTGTAATTACAATTTTCAATTCATGTTTACATGTTGTAGTTTCAAGTCATGTTTCAGTTTTCAATAAATTGCATAGTTTTTTTATCATGTTTATGCTTTTAGTTAATAATCATGTTGACAGTTTTCAACTACAGTCTATTGTTTACATTTCATGTTTAGAGTCTACAGTTAATGTTCCCCGCGTGTAATGATTATATATTTATAGTTTATGTCTTTTTACATGTCATGTTTGCATGTTTTCAGCTTATGTTTTCATGGGTCATGTTTACAGTTTACATTTTCACATAATATATTTTCATTCCATGATTTAGGTGTCTCATTTCATGCTTTACATGTTTCAGTTCATGACCGATGTGGTTTTCAAACCATGATTCACGATTTACATGTCACGAATTACAAGTCATGAATTACAATTATGCTTCATGATTTTCATGTTATATTTTACAGTTATATGCCACGATATTTAGTAAACATTTCATGATTTACAAGTTATGTTCATGAAAAAAAAATTATGATTTCAATTTATATTTTCCATGTCTCATGGTTACAGGTTTAAAACTTGTGTCTTTCATGTGCCATGTTTACAATTTATGCTTTCACGAAATACATTTTATGTTCCTGATTCATATGTTCCCAGCTCACGTTTTACATGTATATGGTTCATAAGTATAGTCCTCCAGTGTGAATATGTTTTCATGTTCTACAATTTACAAACCATGTTTTTAGGTTTGTAGCTTATTTCACATGCTTTATGGTTCATAATATACCGATCGGGAGTCATATTTTATAATTCACTGCTCGTGTTTTATCTTTTATGTTTACAAGTTCATGGTTTATATGTTTTCAGTTAATGTTTTCTATGTGTTATGTCTTCAACTTATGTTTTCATGAAATACTTTTTCAGTTCATGATTTTGTCATGATTCTTAGCTTAAGTTTTCAGAAAACGGTTTACAAGAACATGAAATGAAATATTTTCAAACCACCAGTAGATTACCATTTCCTCATGTATAGTTATCACGGGTATGCTTAGTTCAGTAGGCATAATGGTCTTTCAGTGACCCTCTTTGGCATTTCATGTTCATGTTCATCTGCTTACGTGGTGCTGGGTCCCGCTAAGTATGTATCACTTGTTGGACAATTATGACACATAGCGTCACTATTTGTAAAAGACATTGTGTTTTTGTACAAATTAATTATGTAGCAAAGGAAATGGCCTTTTATCATTTCGTAATTAGATTACTTAAATGTGTGAATGATGAAAGTCCTTATGATTAGTTCCGGATTGAGATGATATGAGACAGTATCAATCCACGATGGTTTAATCATTAATATCCCTAGTCGTAGTATTATCGAGACTGGACATCGATAATGCGGATAGACTAGTATCGCACTTGTGCGTGTTATGGAAGCGTAACATCATAGTTCTTATATATTTAAGTATTGGATACTTATGCAAGTGTGGTAGGAGGTTTTGTTTACCGATGGTACGGAAACAGCTTCGCTCTGGATAGACCCATCGAAATCCCATTGGTAGTATGACTATGTGTCTATGGGAGTTCGCATCAGGGTAGATGTATTTGGTCTTAACCTGAGACTTGCATCGCTAGTACTTGCGACAATCAATACGCTTTGGTTTTGGTCGTCCAGGACTTTAACAGGTTATGTGTACGCCTCTTCTGGGTTTATTGAGAATCGTAGTGTATTGGGTGTGATGTCAAGATGGAAGTATCACTTTAGTCATATGGAGATGATCTTCACACAGAGATACAGAACTGGTTCTCTAAAGGGTTGCAACCCTCAGGATAATATGACTAGGTCATGATTATCCGATAATAAAGAGACTAGTTGCTAGTGATCCGATATTTGCTTCGTACGGGGCAGACACTATTCCAGCCCCAGGCCTTGCATGTGACATCTAATACTGGATCGCAATACGCAATATTACGTATACTTCGCCTTACATAGATTATATATTCCATTAAGAATATTTCTGGAAAATTGGGAAGGCATGGCGCTTTGCTAGAAGCCAACCTTGTCTTGTAAATCGGTAAGAACGTAGTACGAGGTACGTACGTGTTCGAATAGTCTTACGACCGGATTTACTGCCAACATATCCAGGGATCTCTTGGGTCGCTTCCCGAAGATTCACCGATGACGTATGATTCGAACTTTATTAATCTGGGATTAATAGCGGAGAGATTTTATCTGGGATAAAGTACTATTTGAAGAGAGAGAACGATTAATTTGGAATTAATTGATAAAATAATATATTCGATATATTATACGAAATTGGATTTCGACGCGGAATTAAAATTGGATTTTAATTCGGGCTAACGAATTGATTTAGAATTAATTCGCTAGCGACGTGAATAGTAATTTTGCTAGGCATAATTATTTAATTGAATTTGATTTAATTACGTCGCAACGGAAAATTCGTTAATTCGGAATTAACGAACCCGAGCACGGAATGTGTTTGCGATGCCACTCCGATTTTGAATTAAGTGCGGCCACAAGTCACATCGCGAGTCACATCACTCGTCACTTTAGTGATAGATGTCAAGTCATGTGTATAGCTTACAGTATATGTTCACAGTTCATGAATTAGTTTTCAGGTCAATTTTAGGGTCTCAGGTCATGCCTATAATTCTAAGCCATGTTTCAGTTGAAAACATGTTATCAATTATATTGTCTTCAAACATGTTCCCACTTACAATGTACAGTTGCAGTCAAGTTTATAAGTTTATTCATTATGCTTATAGTTATGTTACAGTTATCAGCTCATTGTTACAGTTCACTAACAATGTTTACAGATTTTCCAGTCATGTTTTAGTTTATGCTTATGGTTTAGTATTTACAGTTTAAGTTTCAAGATCCACAGTATGTGATCTCAATATTATAAGTTAATGATTTCACAAACTTACCTGCATAGGTTCGTTATTCTAATTTCATTATTTTAAACTTATAGATTTCACTCACTAAGTCGTTCATTTGACTTACTCTCCCATTTCCACGTTTTGTATTGCATGATGTCATGCATGTTGAGGAAGAATTTTGGAGAAGATTGACACCAACTGCCGTCAATAGGATCATAGTATCAAAGGTCCACATATATATATTCATCATGTTAGGCCATGTGGCCGAATGGAAATATATGTAAAATATGTGACATCAAGAATGTTTCAATCATTTCATAGGTTTTGCAAGTTAGACGTGTGTATATTTAAGTTCAGTTACTTCAGTTACATTTTATGACATACCGTGCATGAGCATTTCATGAGGTTTAAGAAGATGGTAACGCTGTCTTCTACCGGTCACATCCTGAGAAATTGGGATATGACACAAGCTAGGTGTGAATATTTTCAAATGAGGTGTCGTTCTTCGAAGGTGAATGATCTCAATTTTCACTATCAGAGAATGGCAACACACTATCACAAGCTTAATGGCCTCGATGACTCAAATATGAGGCACACCTACATTGTCTTTTTACCCAATGAATTACATAATGAGATACAACGTCAGATGCATATCAACCAAAGAGGTATTCCTGATATGACCTTAGGAGACATTTATCAATTAGCATTAGCAGCTTTGGAAAAATTATGCGTATATAAAATCTTCTTTAAAGAGCTTCTAAAAAAAGAAGTCTTTCAAAGAAGCTTGTCACAAACCTTATTTGGAGATCAAATATAAAGATGACAAGTCATGTTCTTGTTCCTTTAAAAAGAAATCTCACTATAAGCTATACAAGACAGAGAAGAAGAAGAAGAAGAAGAAGCACAAAGGCAAGAAACCTCTTTGATTCTCCAGAAAGAAAGAACATAAGAGCAAACCAGCTAATAGCCATTGTTTTCTTTGCAAGAAAAAATGGAAAATTTTTTAGAGGATTGTCCAAAAAAGAAAATTCATGTAGCTGAGCTCGTACAAAAAATTCAAGCACAATGATTGATTTGGATGATGGTGATGTAGAATCATAGTTTTATGAGCAGTGCCAACTTGATCATGAAACGATATTTGTGTTAGGGTTGGTGCTCAGAGCGCCAATTTCTTATATATTTCCCTGTAAATACTCTTGTAAATATTTAATTAGTGAATAAAATGAACAGTTTCTTTAATATTATTTCTTCTTTATATAATAAAGACGTAAATGACCTTAGAGTGATTGGTTATGATATAGTTGCAAAAGCATCACAACTGTCATTGAGTAGTATTATAACAATATCATTCTTTAATTGTTCCTGATTAAGGTTTACAATTACTTGGTCAGTAAGTAAACCCGTTGAGACCGGTACGTGTCGTATATTGGAATATTGGATTCCAATGGTTTCTCAATGAACCATGAGTCTCAGGAGACTCGTATAAACATATAGGTGTTTATATCGGATAAATATTGAACGAATCACCAAAGATTCTTAAAGGATGGTACACCAACGTCAATAAGAATCTTCTCGGGTTGAGTGAGCATAGTGATTCTTTGACTTGAGATACCACTGTGGATATATGAATTATCCTCCACACTTTTATGGCAGTCACATCACCGATCTATTTAGATCAGACCTCCACTTGTTCGTTGGGTGTGGACTGATACTCGAGATATCATGTGCGTATCAAGAAAGGATCCGTTAGTTCTGTGTACGGAGCATAGGCATTCAATATGGAATTAATAATCTGTTAAATCCATGGGCCTATGGTACACTGTAGAAATGAGTTCTAAGTGTTATTAAGAGATTACTACTAGAAACGTCGATGTGAGTATATCTACAGAGATTTGATGTTTATATCTATATCTCTGGAATAATCCGAATACCTGTGACGGATGGATTATATGTATGCAATGACCTCGACCTGTATGGTTCAGAGAGTTTATCAGTGTTCATCATAAATTTACGGGTGGGAAGATTATGGACACGAAATTATATTTCATTACGGATATGCCTGAATCTAGAGAGTCTCACTAATGAAATACACTCGTAAAGCACTAGAGCAACGTTTATGAATAATACTGGTTATTTATAAGTCATTTAACGGTTAAACGATAATACATGCGAATGAGATCTTTCGATCATTTGTTAAATGTCAAATTGTGATATTTGACATATATATAATTAATATATGTATTTTGACTATTTAATATAAATATAATACATATATTTAAGATATTTGTATTTAATTATTTGATTATTTAAATGTTAAATGATTAAATTAACTAAATAATAAATATCTAGTTACTTTATTAAAGTAAGCAAATGGCCTAATATGATTGGATTAAATGGCTTGATTTAATTGGAATATTTTTGGATTTCATTAAACGGTTTAATGATTTATAACCACAAATTTATTAAATCACTTTCCATTTATTAATTGAAACAAAATTGAAATACTAGGCTTTTTTTTTCCCATTTTCGACCATCTTGGGGATAATATAAAAGTTTTTTTTTCTTGTTTGTTTCATAATATTCAAGTAACCAAAATCAAATACAAAGAAAGTTGAAGAAGAAAGGTGAAAGCTTGAGCTAAAACTTGAATTTTGTAAGTTTTTCCTTAATTTTTTCAACTTAGAAATTATTTCTATAGTTCTAGGCTTCAATTGTGTAGCTTAGAATTTTCTCTACTCTTTTGTGCATGTGATTGAATGGTGGGAACTTGGTAGAAAGATGTAAGCATGTATAAGATTAAAGAAAGCTTATAAATAGTTAATAACCATTCTTTTGATTATTTGATAATCAAGTTGCCATTTTAGAGTTGCTAAGCCACTCATTAATGATCTAGAATTGTTCTTGAGTTGTTTCATGGTGGTGAGACTTGTTTAATGTAGCAAAGATTGGATTAAAGTATTGAATTTGGCTAATTTGGTGTAATTGAGTTTATTGGACAAATTTGTAAAATTAGGGTTCATAACCCTGTCCAAATTTTGGACTTTTTGTATATGTGTTTAATAATGATGTATATATCATTTACATTTAATTTGGTGTTGATTGGATATCATTTAATATTATTTTGAACAAATTTGGACCAAAGTGTAAAAATTGGAAAACCTGGGGACCTCTCGGCAATTGTGAGAAAATTGGTTTCTTGAGTTGTAATTTATATTTTCATGTATTAGACATGTATAAATCATTTTGGGATTGGTTTGAAATCACTTAAAATTATATTTGACAATTTGAGGACCAAAATGAATAAAATACAAACTATGAGGGATCTAACGGTAATTAATAAAAATATCTATTTTTTGGGTAAAAAATTCAGTTTTCGAGTATTTTAATTGCCCAAGAAAAATTATTAAAATCGAAAAATTTTGATTTTTCGCGTTGCGCTGTGTTTTACCCGGAATTGCCCCCCTAAAACTCCAACAAAAATGGTATCAGAGCTAGTCTGATTCTGAACACATGATATGAATATGCCTTTAAATTCAATGTTTAGTCTTGTCTTTACTTTATACATGCTTGTATTTATTTAATTTGATTAAATAAAATGTGTAACATCTTTTGCGAAAAATCCATATTTAATAAGATTTAATTAAAATATGTATTTGATGCATGTTTTATGGTCCGTCTTGTCAATAGGGTTATAAATAAATTTTTTGCGACTATATCCGAGATCGTGCCAAAGCAGTGAGGGTATAGCCGGTAGAAGTTTATTCATACCAGATAAATATTTGATATTAGGTAAATTCAAGCGAAAGCGGAATCGTGAATGTGCCAAAGCTGTCAGGGTTACACAAGTATCTTGAATTTATCATTGACAAGTTTAACCTTGGTATGCCTCATTGTGAATGTGCCAAAGCTGTCACAACTAGAAACGACCAGGACCAAAACCCCAGGAGTCAATGTTGAGTGATCGATAATGAGTTGTCTACCTAATGAATATACGTAGGCGAGATCGTTCCAAAGCTATGAGCTGAAATATATTCATGAGGTCCACCTTTCACTATTGTGTTTTAATTTGATTATTGCATGTTATTGTATTCTGTTTGGAAGGTCCTGAGTGAAGATAATATAGCAAACCCGCTTACGAATGCCATACCTCCGAAGTTATTTGATAAACATGTGGAGTCGATAGGTATTAGATACAATCGATATTGGCACTAGAACAAGTGGGAGATTTTGTTAGGGTTGGTGCTCAGAGCGCCAATTTCTTATATATTTCCCTGTAAATACTTTTGTAAATATTTTATTAGTGAATAAAATGAACAATTTCTTTAATATTATTTCTTATTTATATGGTAAAGACGTAAATGACCTTATAATGATTGGTTATGATACAGTTGTAAAAGCGTCGAACCTATCATTGATTAGTATCATAACAGTATCATTTTTTAACTGTTCTTGATTAAGGTTAACAATTACTTGGTCAGAAAGTAAACCCGCTGAGACCGGTACATGTCGTTGTTGGGGTTGGTGCTCAGAGCGCCAATCCTGATCGTATTAATGTCTGATTCATGAATATGAACAATCCATTTTTCCATAATATTACTTATTTATGGTTGCACCTCTTGTTTTTATATACGTATTCGATCTAATTACGATTAGATTGAAACTAAATGTGGTTTAGTGATATGTATATATTAGACAAAGGCCTGATAATATATAATGCAGTACACAGTTACAAAGCTAGTTTGTAATTGACATTGGGAAGTGTCACTGCTAAATATATATTATCAAATACTATTCCTGGTCAAGATTCACTAACACGGGTCGGTTAGTCAAATCCGTTGAGACCAGTACATGTCGTATATCGAGACTTGGTCCGATGGTTTATCCCAATGAACCATGAGTCTGGGAAGACTCGTATAGACGTGTAGGTGTTTATAGTGGATAAAAACTGAACGACTCACCGAAGATTCTTAATGGATGGTACACCAACGTCAATAAGAATCTTCTCGGGTTGAGTAGCATAATGGTCATTCGACTTGAGATACCACTGTGGATGTATGAGACATCCTCCACACTTAGATGGCAGTCACATCACCGATCTATTTAGATCAGACCTCTGTCTGTTCGTTGGGTGTGGAACGATCCTCCGGATATCATGTGTGTATCAAGATAGGATCCGTCAGTTCTGTGTATAGAGCATAGGTAGTCCATCTATGATAGCATTCTGTTAAATCTGTGGCCACAGTATACTTCGGAAGTAAGTTCCGAATGTTATTTAGAGATTTCTAATAGATACATCGACGGGATAATACTGTTGGGTTTCAACTATAGTCCCAAGATCGATTTAAGCATTTAAACATTTGAATACAACAAAGAAGTATGGCAGAATCATACTTACAATGACCGACTTTTGCGATGCGAGGAACAACAAAAATTCTTCAAGCTTTTCCTCCATGAAGATCACGGCTTTGGCCTCCATTTTTGTGCTCCTTGATTTCTCCAAGCTCCAAGCTTTAAGTGTGCATTCCATGCTCAATGGTTTGTTTCCCTATCACCTTTGTAAGACTCCAAATGTGTGCTAGCACCTTGGAAAATTTTCCACAAATCTTCCATTTGCTTGTTATTGTTCTCGGCAATTTCAAAAATTGGAGAAGGAGAGAAATGGCCCTTGGCCGAAAGTTTTGGGAGAGGAGAAGATAAGAGAGAGAGTGTGAGTTGTGTTGTGTATACTGTATTTGGTTTCTAAAACCTAGTACAACTAATACCAAAAATCTATACCAAAAATTAGTAAAAACTTTTCCAAAAAGCTTAAACAATTTTGGAGGCAAAATGGCATTAAATGGATTCAACAACCACCATCAACTATTCACATCAATCAATGATGACAAGCATCACTTCACTCAAAGTGATGTGACTTCCTTCACTTGATTGACTAGTGATTTGACGCGTGATGTGACTTGTGGGCCGCACTTGAATTTGAAATACAAGTGGGCCCGTAAACACTCCCGGGCTCGGGTTCGCTAATTCCAAATTAACGAATTTTCCATTGCGACGTAATTTAATCAATTTAATTAAATAATTGTGCCTAGCAAAATTACTATTCACGTTGCTAGCGAATTAATTCTAAATTAACTCGTTTGCCCGAATTAAAATCTAATTTTAATTTTGCGTCGAAATCTAATTTCGTATAATATATCAAATATATTATTTTATCGATTAATTCCAAATTAATCGTTCTCTGGATAAAATATCTCCGTAATTAATCCCAGATTAATTTTCTCTCTCTAATAATTAATCCTATATTAATTATGTGCGAGTCATACGTCATCGGTGAATCTACGGGAAGCGGCCCATGAGATCCCCGAATATGTTGGCAGTAAATCCGGTCGTCGGACTATCCGAACACGTAGGTACCTAGTACTACGCTTTTACCGATTTACAAGACATGGTTGGCTTCTAGCAAAGCATTGTGCCTACCCAATTCTCTAGAAATATTCTTAAAGGAATATATAATCTTTATCAAGCGTAATATACGTAGTATTGTGTATTACGATCCAGTATCGGATGTCACGTGCTAGGCCTGGGGCTGGAAATGTGTATGCCCCGTACGAAGCACATATCGGATCTCTGGTAACTAGTCTCTATAATCAGATAATCATGACCTAGTCATATTATCCCGATAGCTGCAGCATAAAAGAGCACCAGTTCCGTATCCTACGTGATCATCATCTCCACTATGACTGGAGTGATACTTCCGTCTTGACATCACACCCAATACACTATGATTCTCAATATACCCAGAAGAGGCGCACGCAGAACCTGTTAAAGCCCCGGATGACCAAAACCAAAGTATATTGATTGTCGCAAGTATTAGCGGTGCAAGTCTCAGGTTAATACCAAATACACCTACCCTTTTTCGGACTTCCATAGACACATAGTCATACTACCAATGGAATTCCGAGGGGTCTATCCAGAGCGAAGCTTTTTCCATACCATCATTAAACACAACCTCCTATTACACTTGCATGAGTATCCTATACCCAAATATATGAGAACTATGATGTTATGCTCCCACAACGCGCACAAGTGTAATACTAGTCTTTTACTCATTATAGATGTCCAATCTCGATAATACTCCGACTAGGGATATTTTAATGATTAAACCTTCGTGGATTGATACTCTCTCATATCATCTCAATCTGGAACTAATCACATGGACTTTTATCATTTATATATCTTGGTAATCTAATTAAAAATGATAAAAGAGCAATTTCCTTTGTCACATAGTTAATTTGTACAACAACACCATGATGTGTACAAATAGTGATGCTATGGGTCATAATTGTCCAACAATCTCCCACTTGGCCTATAGCCAATCACTCAAGTGTCCTACACCCGAACTATGTACGGTTCGCTCAAACTTCTGTTGAGAAAATGCTTTCGTCAGCGGATTTGCAGTGTTATCATCTGATGCGATTTTTTCGATCATCACATCGCCACGATGTATGATCCGAACAAATCAGATGAATATTTGAAGTTTATATCTGGATCGTTAAAGAGATCATGAATTCTTTAGCCTGTGTTGTAGCCTAGCTCAGCTGCTAACAGAACTACTCCTAATCTGATAAGGATTATTATAGATCCAAAAGGCTTCTATTGCTACCTCAGTTGCAGCAATATTCCACTTTTGTTGTTTATTCGGTAACAGTATCTTGCTTGGAAGATTTCCAGCTCACTGTTCCGTTATTCAAACTTTATAGTACCTTTATTACGACTTATAGTCGTTTTTATCGGTTAGGAAACTTGCAGCAGTGAACCCAGTCACTTCAAGTTCTCCTTCTCCATAGTATAAAACATCATCCTTAGTTCGTCTAAGATACTTAAGGATGTTATTAACATCAATCCAGTGACTATCACTTGGATTGGCCTGATTGTGACTCCATATGCTAAAAACATATGAGACACCAGGTCACGTACATATATTTTAATGTACGAGTTCTCAGAGAGTGCGAACAACCTTTAGATCTATCCCAGTAGATCTTTATTCCTATAATAAAGGTTGTCTCTCCAAAGAATTCTACGGAGAATTTTTCATAAAAGCCAAGCTTTCACCGATAGAAATTATGGGAATATCATTTCCAAGAAATGACATATCATCATTATTTAGGACATCCACTGTCAGTGCACTCCCACTAACCTCCTTATATACACAAGAATCATTTCGTTTTGAATTAAATCATATACCATTATGATCACATCAAAACGATAATTCCTAGAACGCAATGTTTGCTTCAATCCATAAATGGATCGAATTAACTTGCAAACCTTGTTTGCTCGTTTTGGTATGACAAAACCGTCAGGATGTTATAAACATCCTCCAAAAGGTTTCCTTTTAAGGAAAGCGATTTTGACGTTCAGCTGCCATATTTCATAAATGAAACATGCAGCATTAGCAAGCATTATCCAAATGGACTTAACAATGGCAACGAGTAAAAGGTTTCGTCGTAATCGACACAATGTTGATAACGATACCTTTTCACTACAAGCCTAGCTTTGTACGTTCGTATGTTGCCATCCATGTATGTCTTCCTTGAAGACTTATATAGTACCAATAGGCACAATGCCTTCCGGTACAACAACCAGCATCCAAACATGGTTGGTATACATGGAATCTATTTCAGACTTCATGGCACTGCCATGCCATGATAGGGAGTCGATACCTTGTATCACTTCCTCATACGTAGTCAGTTTGTTTTCCTCAATAAGATTGACATCTTTATGAGGTGAGATCAAAAACCCATACCCCAGGTTGTTTTCTGACTCTTTCCGACTTGCGCGGTTCTTGTGTATCTGAAGATTATTGGTATAGTTTCATCCTTGATGAACTATCTGTGTTCCATTAAGGACTCAGTGCCTGGAATAGTATTACTCCGATTTTCATCGAGTTTTACTTTCCTCTCACTTACCACTGCGTATAGGTATTCCTCTTAGGAAAACCGCATGGTGAGCAACAATTAAATTGTTCTCTTATGAGTTGTATAAGTACTATACTTTGGTTACCCTAGGATAACCAACGAATTAGGCACTTATCCGATTTGGGTTCTAGTTTGGTATCATCCAAACATATGCCCAGCATTCCCAAATCTTCAGGAATGAGAAAACCCGGTTTCTTTCCTGTTCATATCTAATATGAAGTCTGTCTAACAGATTTTTTATGGAACCTTATTCAAAATAAGTATTGCACTGTTAATGCATATCCCTTGAAGGAAAATGGTAGCTCAGAGCGACTCATGATTAACCTTATCATGTCTAACAAAATTCGATTTCTCTGTTCGGATACACCGCTTAATTGAGGTGTTCCGGGAGGAGTCCACTATGAAAGAATACTATATTCTTTCAAGTAATTTAGAAACCTATTGCTTAAGTATTTTCCATCATGGTCTAACCGTGACGGTTTTAATACTTTAGCCGATCTGTCTGTCAACTTCGTGTCGAAACTCTTTGAATTTATCAAAAGTTTCCAATTCGTATTTCAAAAGAAACACATAACCATAAAGCGATGCCACATCCGTAAAGGTTACGAAGTATTCATTTCCACCTCTAGCCTAGCTAGATATGGGCCCACTTACGTCACTATGAACGAGGGCTAACAGATCGGTGGCACTTGTACTTTTACCAAGTAAAAGTGTTTTAGGCACTTTTCTAATTGCCTAAAAACTAGATTCGTAGACATTATTTTAAATAGAATCAAATCCGTCCTAGTATCCACTCTTCGAAGTGTGGATATACGAGTCTTGTTAATTGTGTCCCAGACAACAATGCCACAAATAAGTCTCATCTGATTAAATCAGTTTGAGCTATTTGTTTGTCATATTATGCGTTTGAGATTTATTTATATTCAAATATAATATTGTTATTCACATCTAATGTGTTTATCTCAATATCATCTTTATAAAATGAAAACACTTTAGTGTTCTAGAATATAAAGGTATATCCGCAAGATTATACTCTGATATAGAGATAATGTTTCTAGTCAAACTAGTTACATTTTAACAGTTTCCTAATTTAAGTACACACCCGAAGGGTAGTTCCCAAACTTAGGTCTCTACAGTCAAAACAATCGACTCTCGTCCCGTTTCCGATTCGGAGTCGCATATCAATCTCATCAAAAGTCAGTATCCTGCTTGTCAGCATATTCTGCACATCAGTACATATTTATGTACCACAATCAGTATCTAAAATCCAATTTTAATACTAGTAGCGAACATGTTTATGACAAACATATTTGAAGTCGGAGTCTTGCCGTCTTCAATTCCTTCATGTCTGCCTTGTCCATACGGCAGTCACGCTTCCAGTGACCCCGTTTGCCACAGTTTAGGCAGACATTTTGGAATATGTCCTATGTCTTCCCAAAAGATTATAATGATTTTGCCTTTGCCCCTTTTCCACACCCCAGAAGCCTTTGGCCAAGCCTTGGCCTTCTGGGATGTCGAAGTAAGATGCGCCTTGCGCTTCTTGCCCTATTGCAAACTCTGGCTTTGTCTCCTTGAGTATAGCCATTAACTCTCCAAGAGTTTTCTAATGTAATTTGTACTTCTAAGATCTAAGGATAGATCTATGAAGATCCTTCAATTTCAATATCATACTATAAAGATCTAATCCTTAGTTCTGAATAAGAAATTAAGGAGTCTTTGCGGCAAGCATAACAGATTAAGCACTAAAGTTATCATCACATGAATATTCCAAATATCATGTTCTACTATTTGCTCAACTCCCGGCTTAGGCTCGAGACGTCACTCTATCAAATAAAGTAACTTCTCGGTCCCCAGGACTATCCTGAGATTTTATTCCCAATTTGAAAATAAAGCCGTTTAATACATTTTCACCCAGGATTATGTTTAAAACTAATCTTTCATTTATCTTGATTCCAATAGTCCAACTATCGAATCAACGATTTTAGGTACTATTGATTATAATGATTACTATAGTCTAACTATATAATCAACTATAATTTAATTGGTTTAAATTCAAATATATTGATTACTATAATCCAATTATATAATCAACTATAATTTGAAGTAGTTTAGTCAGTCAACTGTTTTAATTAAAACAATGATTAAATATTAGTCCAACTAATATATTAATTTATATTGACGAAAAATGAAATGAGCGTGTATTGGGCAGTAACTAAACGAATATTGCAAATTAATACTTGCCTCCCACTATTTTTCGGCGAGCCTCTAACCCTCTGTTGGAGTACTCGGGAAACCTTGTTTCCTAGTGGGCTAGGATCCCGTTAAATAACACACAATCTTGACTTTGGCCAACAAATTGTATGATAATTAACTAGGTAGATCTCTAAGATCAATTGGATCTATCCAATTCCTAGATCCAGTAGGTGGACATCCAAGTCCGAAACATATATCTTATATATGCCAATATATCCAATATATTCCCTAACCTTTTTCCTCTGAATCACTAAGCCTTGGCTTTGGCACAACAAACTTAATGATCCCAGTTAAGCGGAACCTATTGACCTTGGAAAGCTTCGTAATCGATGTCGATGGACAAGAGGTGATCTTGACTTTGGCCAACAAATCACAACTTGGACAAAACACCGATATGGAACAAAGCTTTCATGATTCAAACACATCCGCGACGGACAAAGGTCTTGACTTTGGCCAACAAACCAGTGTCAATCTTGGATCTTGAGTAAGAATCACTCAATGGAAGGAAAAACACTTAATATTTGTTGAGGGTTTTTTCGCGTAATTGGCAACCAATTAATTATCTTTGTTAGGTCTCATCATCATACCCCTTAAACATGCATTCTAAAAACATAATAAGGCGCGTATAAATAAAATAATAATGATATGCAGATGAATACTTAACACATTTTGTTCCTAGAACAAATCTCTCCATTTCTTCTCTTCCGCTAGCACAAGTATTACTTCTATTCTACTCTACTACCCGATTACATAACACTTCTAAGAAACTTCATTTACATTGAGGGGAATAGGTGAGAAGAGAAATACAAGAGTCAAGAGGTAATAGGCTGGACACGCAGGTCCAATTAATAAATTCTAAATTTATTACAACAATTTCCAAAATTGCCCTCACCCATCTAATATCCATCCGATATACATTATTCATACATCGCATCCATGTATTCGCACAAAGCATTTATCAATCAATCTAATCCAATTAATTAATCTGAAATTAATGACCATCAATGTTCAAACAACGATTTGATTTTGCGCGAGTCCAACTCGTTTTACGAATAAGTACTCAAAGTATGAATTCTTGAATTATTTAAACTACAATATTAAATCCATTTAATTTGTATTTAATACTAATTCTATATTTAATTCTAAATTAAATAATTACACTTTTTAATGTGCCTTTACGACTTAGATTCCAAATCTAATCGTTACGCGGTCTCAAAGCCCAATTAACATCCAATGTCAATTTAATTAAAGTCCAATGGGCTTTCAATTAATTTCTTAAGGCATGGACTTTAGTCAATATGGGTCAAACCCAAATACCAAAGCCCATTTAAGGAATCACCCTTATTTGCCAAGAAACCAATTTAGGCCCATTAGGCCCAATTAAAATATTAAGGTCCATTAATTAGATTTGGACTTTATGGATATGGTTTTGGGCCCAATTGGATCCAACCAATTAACCTAAACCAAACTTGGCCCACCAAGCCCATTAAGCCCAAATACAACTTTACAAGCTCAATTCCAAAATAGCCCAATTAATTAAATCACAAATTCCAAATTTCACAATTAAATTAATCTAAGTGTATAGCCATAATTAATTAACAAATTAATATTTCCAAAACACCAATTTACACAATTAATTATGCTTATTATCATCATTCATGTCCAACACAATTGAATCAAAAATCAATCATTTTCCATGCATGTCACTCACGGCATTTGGGATTTAATGTCCGATTCCGAATTCAATCCATTAAATCCTAAATCAACATTTCCCAAGTCTTTCAAACTCATCCAATGATTCAAAAAACAAAATCACCATGACATTAGGGTAAGCATACCATTCGGCCAAGCCAAGCATTTTGGGGAAAATTCATCCAATTCAATTTTCATCAAAATTGATCATTATACACTATGTTATCATCATTCAAGCATATTCAAACAATCAATTTCATCCAACATGCTCATCAATTTTAATTTACACCCAATTTTACCATAAGTCCAATTTCATGCTTAAAACTGCTCAAGATACCATTGTTGGGTTTCTACTATAGTCCCAAGATCGATTTAAGCATTTAAACATGTGAATACAACAAAGAAGTATGGCGGAATCATACTTACAATGATCGCTTTTGCGATGTGAGGAACAACAAAAATCTTCAAGCTTTTCCTCCATGAAGTCACGGCTTTGGCCTCCATTTTTCTGCTACTCTGATTTTCTCCAAGCTCCAAGCTTTAAGTGTGATTCCATGCTCAATGGTTTGTTTCCCTATCACCTTTGTAAGACTCCAAATGTGTGCTAGCACCTGGAATTTGCCACAAAATCTTCCATTTTGCTTCTTCTTGTTCTCCCGGCAATTTCAAAAATTAGAGAAATGAGAGAATGGCCCTTGGCCGAAGTGTTTGGGAAGAGGAGAATAAGAGAGAGAGATGAGTTGTTTTTGTGTATATTGTATTTGGTTTCTAAAACCTAATACAACTAATACCAAAAATCTCTAAAAAAATTAGTAAAACTTTCCAAAAAGCTTAAACAATTCGGAGGCAAATGCATAAATGGATTCACAACCACCATCAACTATCACATCAGTCAATGATGACAATCACTTCACTTCACTCAAGTAATGTGACTTCCATCACTTGATTGACTAGTGATTTGACGCGTGATGTGACTTGTGGGCCGCACTGAATTCGAAATGCGAGTGGGCCCGCAAACACTCCCGGGCTCGGTTTGCTAATTCCGAATTAACGAATTTTCCGTTGCGACGTAATTAAATCAAATTTAATTAAATAATTGTGCCTAGTAAAATTACTATTCATGTCGCTAGCGAATTAATTCTAAATTAACTCGTTCGCCCGAATTAAAATCTAATTTTAATTCCGCGTCGAAATCTAATTTCGTATAATATATCGAATATATTATTTTATCGATTAATTCCAAATTAATCGTTCTCTCTCTTTAATAATATTTTATCCCAGATAAAATATCTCCGTAATTAATCCTAGATTAATTTTCTCTCTCTAATATTAATCCCAGATTAATTATGTGCGAGTCATACATCATCGGTGAATCTTCGGGAAGCGACCCATGAGATCCCCGAATATGTTGGCAGTAAATCCGGTCGTCGAACTATCCAAACACGTACGTACCTAGTACTACATTTTACCGATTTACAAGACATGGTTGGCTTCTAGCAAAGCACCGTGCCTACCCAATTCTCCAGAAATTTCTTAAGGAATATGTAATCTATATCAGGCGTAGTATACGTAGTATTGCGTATTACGATCCAGTATCGGATGTCACGTGCTAGGCCTGGGGCTGGAATTGTGTCTGCCCCGTACGAAGCACATATCGGATCTCTGGTAACTAGTCTCTATAATCGGATAATCATGACCTAGTCATATTATCCCGATAGCGCAGCATAAAAGAGCACCAGTTCCGTATCCTACGTGATCATCATCTCCACTATGACTGGAGTGATACTTCCGTCTTGACATCACACCCAATACACTACGATTCTCAATATACCCAGAAAGGCGTACACAAACCTGTTAAGCCCAGCCCGGCGACCAAAACCAAAGTATATTGATTGTCCGCAAGTATTAGCGGTGCAAGTCTCAGGTTAAGACCAAATACACCTACCCTGATTCGGACTTCCATAGACACATAGTCATACTATCAATGGAATTCCGATGGTCTATCCAGAGCGAAGCTGTTTTCCGTACCATCGGTAAACACAACCTCCTATTACACTTGCATGAGTATCATTTTACTCAAATATAGAGAACTATGCTGTTATGCTCCCACACACGCGCACAAGTGTAATACTAGTCTTTTACGCATTATCGATGTCCAATCTCGATAATACTCTGACTAGGATATTTTATTGATTAAACCTTCGTGGATTGATACTGTCTCATATCATCTCAATCCGGAACTAATCATATGGACTTTTATTCATTTATTATCTTGGCAATCTAATTACAAATGATAAAAGAGCAATTTCATTTGTCACATAGTTAATTTGTACAACAACACCATGATCTGTACAAATAGTGATGCTATGGGTCATAATTGTCCAACAATTCCTATAGAGATTTGACATTTACATCTTATCTCTGGGTTATCCGGATACCTGTGACGGAGGATTATACGTATGCAATGACCTCGACCTGTATGATTCGGCTAGTTTATATGTGGTCGCATAATTTATGTGGTGGGTAAATTATGGACACGAAATTGAATTGTGACGGATATACCTGAATCTAGAGGTCTCCCTAATGAAATATACTCGTAGAGCACTAGGGCGACTTTTATAAATAATGATGATTATTTATAAATCGTTTAAACGTTAAATGAAAAATACATGCAAACGGGCCGAACCGTCATTTCTTAATTAATGTGTATTTGTATTTAATATATGATATTATTAAATACACATTAATAAATTGTCAAATAAAGGTATTTGACATATATTATTAATATGTATTTGAGTTTTTTTAAAGTAAATATAATACATATATTTGAGATATTTATATTTAATTAATTAATTAATTATTTATTGTTAAATGATTAATATAATTAAAATATAAATATCTCACCAAATGATAAAGTTAGGAAATGATTATAAGTGTAAATGGTTTGACTTTATACTTAAAGAAAAAGTTGTTAAAATGGTTTTGACTTCTTTAGATATTTGATTAAAGTTTAAAATGAAAATATCTATTTCCTTTTTCTTTTATAATTTTCGGCCATGACCCTAAAATAAATATAATTGTTATATTTTTAAGTTGCTTTTGTTGACTTATGAATTTTCATTAAAGGTGCAATGATAAAATTGCAAGTTGATTAAAGTAACTTTAAATGAAACAAAATAATATCTAGATATTTTATATACCTAATTTTCGGCCAAGGGCTTTTTGGGTGAGGTATATATTGTTTTTTTTTCATATTTTAGGGTAGACAAGTTCATTTAGATACCAAATAAACAAAAAAGAAGTTGAGAGAAAAGCTTGAAGGCTAAAGGAAAAAGCTTGGAAATCTTTGAGTTTTGTAAGTTTTTCTTTAAAGTTTTCAACATTAAAAATGTTTTTAACATGCTTAGCATAATTTGTGTTGCTTTGGTGTTGTATCTCTTCTTATAGTTTGTGTTTATTTTGGTTATGAACTTTGATGAAAGATTGATGCATGTAAGTAAGCTTGAAATGGTTTCAAAGCTTTACTTTTGATTTTTGGAAAATCAAGTTGCCATTCTAGAGTTGGTAAGCCACTCCTTGGTGACCTAGAATTGTTATAGAGTTCTTTTCAAAGTGGTGAGGCGAGATTGGTGAAGTATTGAATGGATTAAAGTGTTGGATTTTGTAAATTTGGTGAAATTGGACAATTTGAAGAAATTGAAAAATTAGGGTTCATAACCCACTCCAAATTTGGGACTTTTCATATATGTGATGTATTATGGTATGAATATGATGCATGTACAATTTTACTTTGATTGGATTTGATATTGGCATGTTTTGAACTAAAGGGACCAAATTGTAATTAATTGAAAATTTTGGGTGGCTCACGCCATTAGACTAAAAATTGGGGATTTGTGTGAAATCTGATTTTGATGCATTGGATGTGTTGAAAAATATTTTAGAAATGATTTAGAATCATCCAAAATTGTATTTGAAAACTTTTGGACTAAAATGATCAATTAACAAAGTTTTGGGGCAATTCGGTAATTACCAAGAAATTTGATTTCTTGTTTAGTTTTTTCAGAATTCGATAATTGGATAATTAAATAAATAAGTTTATTTAATTGATCCGAGAAAAAGTTTTGAAATCGAAAATTTTTGATTTTCCTCGATTCCGCTGCGTTACCGATATTCCCCCTTAAAACCCCTACAAAATGGTATCAGAGCGAGTCTGATTCTGGACACCCCGATATGATTAGCCCTTTAAAATCTAATGTTTGTTCTTTTCTTTACTTGCTACATGCATGCTTTCTTTTAATTTGATTAAATTTAAAGTGTATGACACTTTATGGAATATCCCCGCTTAATAAGGTTTTAAAGTAACTGGTATTTGGAATACTTGTTTCTTGGTCCGTCTTGTCAATACGGTTTATAAATATTTTTCTGTGACTACATCCGAGACCGTGCCTCTGCTGTGAGGGTGTAGCTGATAGAGATTTATTTATGCCGAATGTATATTAGATACTAGATAAATTCAAGCGAAAGCGGAATCCTGAACGTGCCCTAGCTGCCAGGGTTATGCAAGTAACTTGAGTTTATCATTGACGAGTTTAACCTTGGTACGACAACAAGAAACAACCAGGATCGAAAACCCAGGAGTCACTAGTGAGTGATTGACAATGAGTTGTCTACCTGTGAATATATGTAGGCGAGACCGTGCCTCTACTGTGAGTCGAAATATATTCATGGGGTCCTCTTCCCATTATGGAATTCGATTTAATTATTGAATTCTCATTTTTCCGTTGGGGATTACGATATTACGTAAAATAGTGGGAGGCACTGCTAAGTTTAAAAATTCCTTAACTTAGGCAGTGTGTATTATTATGGAAATAGCCGCTTGTTTATTTTCCTTAATCTATATTAGATAGAATTAAACTTTTATTCACTCCACACATATTTTGATATATTATCTGACTTAACTCTTGGTTGCAGTTAATTCTAGAATAGGTTCTAGATACTACTAGACTGGGATATTATTAGATTGGTCTGTAACCATTAGGAACTGTTGTTCTATTTTCTTCAAAAATCAAGATGGTGTTAATGACTTAGTTTCTAAGTCATGATAGATAATCTAGATAGATATCCCTTTTAGGATATAATACTTTAGAGAGAATAGTTCTTATGCAGTAAGAATTGACTTGAATTAGTTCATGTCTCGAGATTCTTGACTGGCATTAAGAAACCCCATTAGGATTTATTTATCTAGTAATGACGTTTCTTAGCTTTAATTAACTTTAGAGGCAATGTGTCTGACATAATTTGCTAATCAGTTATTTACAATTGTTGTGAATAGTTGAATGCAAATAGTAAAGCTAAAGAAAGGAGATACGTATAGTTGTGTATAGAAAATATCGATTTTCACAATACTACAACTATAGGTATTGTATACCAGATCTCCCGTCTAGTTATTTAAAATATTAGTTAACGATTGTTTTGATATTTGATATCGGAACTTGCGACTATTGGATAGTTACTTCTTCTTATAAAACAATTGTTATATATTTTATATAACTAGTAGTGTCATTGACGTAAAGATAAACATTAAGAAAAATTATTTGGTAAAGTAAATAATTTAGAACGGTGTTTTATGAGTTTAATCACTTAAGCATTAGATGCTTATTCCGTATGTTAAAGGATGGTTTGATACGACAGCACACCACATATCCTTATCCATTTAATGAATATTGTATTCGGGAAAGTGATTGAAATCTCGTTTAACCAATGATTTGTCATTGGACCACCAGATTTATTAACTGATACATTAGATGTATATAGTTTAATAAATAATAATTGCTTAAGGTAGTTTTCTTTATTTCGTAACTTAGTTGATGAATTGTCATAATTTAGTTACGTGTTTCTGAAAGAACACATATTGAACGTCTTGAAAGATTCAAGAACTTTCAATTTGTTCTTATGAAATGCAGATCGAACATCTTTGACTAGTTCAAAAATATTCGATCTGAAATTTTGAAAACTTGATCCTTAAAATTCATAACAAGTCTCTGAATTGTTTAAAGATATTTGATACGATCAAACATATGAATTTAAAGCAATTAGCTCTAAGGTTATTCAGTGAATATGATTTTCATTCAATATTATTCTTCCACGATTCTATCTTGATGGAATTGAGTAGTGGGAGCAGCCGAATCTTATATGATTTGATTTGTTTGATATTGAATGTTATCGAATTAGTTTCAATACTCTTGGGGATATGCTCCAGTAACACTAGTTCATTTTTTTAATTTAGGTTCCATTATTTTCTACAGTTACATATATTATATGTATAGGTAGAAGATCTGAATCTTGAAAAGTTTGAGATTTGAATCTTTCTTTTATATAATAGTTATATAATGGAAATTACTTACACCTCGCAGGTATAAGTAAAAGTTTATCGTTTATTCTATTTAATAGAACATTGTATTCTATTTAATAGAATATCTTTCCTATGATCCTAAGTAATAAAATTATTTTATTTTTGGTGTGTAACATCAGATGTTAATTATTGTAGAAAAGACTTGACTTATTGAAGTCAAATGTGAGAATGATAAATTATAAATGGAACTACGTAAATAAGATGAAACAACCCTTATACATCTTCTATATAAGTCTAATAGGATATCAGAATCATTTACGAGTATTTGATACTTAATGGTTCTGTTGTTTTCTTACCGAAGAAAATTATTCTATAACTTATAATGGAAGCGATAATGATATCGATTCTGGAAGTTCACTATTGTACCATAGATCTAAGATTGTTCATAGCTTACTATGATCAAGTTTTGAACTTGATTAAGCTTTCATTATGAATTAGTTCATGATATGTGCTAATTGTTTGCGCAGCAAAAGCAGTGTGAGCTTATTAAAGGTTTGACCTTTATAGTATGACAGTGAGAAAAGTTATACTCAGCAATCTATAGATTCTCTGAGGAAACTTGTCTCTAGTCACACTAATTGAACAATTAAAGATATATTGGTTAATGTTGATATTAAACTGTACATTTAACTAAAGAATGCAAAGTGGCATTTTTTGAATGACTTATTCAATAAGAGATCAGTTTTGATTTCTTTGTTTGAAGAGTTCGTTCTGGAATGGCCCTAGAGTTTGTGTTCTGCTGAGATCGCAGTTTAGTATGCTAATTTATAGAGCCTATTGTAGACTCGGATAAGTCTTCCGGAAATCTGTGTTCTCTGTTTTTGATATCGTCAGATTGTCTGATCTTGTCAAATTATAGAGAATACATATGTGATTGAAGGGTTAGTGAGGAGCGTACAAATTACTTTCTAGTGTTATATATCCTAACGACATTATCATTATTATGGTAATAATGAGATGTTTGTAAGGTAAAAGATTACCTAAGTTTTCTTTACTCCGTGAAAGGAGTGGGAGTAGTCTCTGTTATATTTGATATAAAGTTTTATATAAGATATAAAACTAAGAGCTTGTGAGATACTCATATTGTTCGTACATTAGATATGATCTAATAAAGGACATAACTAGGCTATATGTATGACAGTTAGTATAACTGTTGGACAATTATTGTGTGTCTTATATAAAGTATTCATCTTTCGTAAATGATGATTCTTTTTTCGAAATAGATATTGATTAGAATGTCTAATCAATCTTATGTATCATTTGATGATGACATAATAAATACTTTATAATGTGCGATTATAGATATCGATTTAATCGTAATTGTTACGAGTTATTTTGATATCCTATAGACCATATGATGGATCTTGAAACACGTTCTTTGTGATTTTTGAGATATTAAGAATGAGTTTCTAATTCATGGAGTATACAGTCTGCAACCATTAGGGTCATATTAGTTTTGAGACTAATTATGACGTTAGACAGTCTACGACATAAAGAGTCACAAAAGATGCAGTGGGAGTGTCAGGAAGGATTCTACTATTTAGTGGAATTAGATGCAACTTATGAAGTATTGACTTATGAAGTTGTATAGTGACCTTATAAATTAGAAGTTTTGTATTGTTGTTGTGCTTGCGGTTGTCTTCATAGTATTTTGGATTTGATCCCTAAATACTTGGACAACTCAGTAGCTGTAGCACAATACTGATGTAGCATCAGAGTCATATTGATGTATAATTTAGATTCTACAAAATATGAATGATGTTGTCTATGGGAAACGATGGAGTTTGTCTGACAAACTTAATATGTTATAGCGGACCTACTTCTTGTAGCCTACCTCTTAAGTGCTAGGTGAGCTTTTGAGGGCCATGCGTATACGATACACATTGAGATGTATATATGATACCGTGGATTGGCAAAAGAGCAAGTGGGAGAAATTGTTGGGGTTAGTGCTCAGAGCGCCAATCCGGATCGTATTTATGTCTGATTCATGAATATGAACAGTCCATTTTCCATAATATTACTTATTTATGGTTGCACCTCTTGTTTTTATATACGTATTCGATCTAATTATATTAGATTGAAACTAAATGTGGTTTAGTGATATGTATATATTAGACAAAGGTCTGATAATATATAATGAAGTACACAGTTACAAAGCTAGTTTGTAATTGACATTGGGAAGTGTCACTGCTAAATATATATTATCAAATACTGTTCCTGGTCAAAATTTAATAACACGGGTCGGTTAGTCAAATTCGTTGAGACCAGTATATGTCGTATATCAAGACTTGGTCCGATGGTTTATCCCAATGAACCATGAGTCTGGGGAGACTCGTATAGACGTGTAGGTGTTTATAGTGGATAAAAACTGAACGACTCACCGAAGATTCTTAATGGATGGTACACCAACGTCAATAAGAATCTTCTCGGGTTGAGTAGCATAATGGTCCTTCGACTTGAGATACCACTGTGGATGTATGAGACATCCTCCATACTTAGATGTCAGTCACGTCACCGATCTATTTAGATCAGACCTCCGCCTGTTCGTTGGGTGTGGACCGATCCTCATGATGTCCTGTGTGTATCAAGATAGGATCTGTCAGTTCTGTGTACAGAGCATAGGTAGTCCATATATGATTAGCAGTCTGTTAAATCTGTGGCCATAGTATACTTCGAAGTAAGTTCCGAATGTTTTTTAGAGATTGCTAATAGATGCGTCGACGGAATAATACCTATAGAGATTTGATATTTACATCTATATCTCTGGTGTTATCTGGATACCTGTGATGGAGAGATTATACGTATGCAATGACCTCGACATGTATGATTCAGCTAGTTATCTGTGGTCGTCATAATTTACGGGTGGATAAATATGGACACGAAATGAATTTTGTGACGGATATACCTGAATCTAGAGAGTCTCACTAATGAAATATACTCGTAGAGCACTAGGGCGACTTTTATAAATAATTATGATTATTTATAAATCGTTTAAACGTTAAACGAAAAATACATGCGAACGGGCCGAACCGTCATTTCTTAATTAATGTGTATTTGTATTTAATATATGATATTATTAAATACACATTAATAAATTGTCAAATAAAGGTATTTGACATATATCATTAATATATGTATTTGAGATATTTAAAGTAATATAATATATATATTTGAGATATTTGTATTTTTTTAATTAATTAATTAATTAATTGTTAAATGATTAATTATAATTAAAATATAAAAATCTCACAAAATGATAAAGTTAGGAAATGATTATAAGTGTAAATTGTTGACTTTATAGTTAAAGAAAATGTTGTCAAAATGGTTTTGACTTCTTTAGATATTTGATTAAATTGTTTAAAATAAAAATATATATTTCCTTTTTCTTTTATAATTTTCGGCCATGACCCTAAAATAAATATAATTGTTATATTTTTAAGTTGTTTTTGTTGACTTATGAATTTTCATTAAAGGTGTAATGATAAAATTTGCAAGTTGATTAAAGTAACTTTAAATGAAACAAAATAATATCTAGATATTTTATATACCTAATTTTCGGCCAAGGGCTTTTTGGGTGAGGTATATATTGTTTTGTTTCATATTTTAGGGTTAGACAAGTTCATTTAAATACCAAATAAACAAAAAAGAAGTTGAGAGAAAAGCTTGAAGGCTAAAGGAAAAACTTGGAAATCTTTGAGTTTTGTAAGTTTTTCTTTAAAGTTTTCAACATGAAAAATGTTTCTAACATGCTTAGCATCATTTGTGTTGCTTTGGTGTTGTCTCTCTTCTTATAGTTTTTGTTTATTTTGGTTGTGAACTTTGATGAAAGATTGATGCATGTAAGTAAGCTTGAAATGGTTTCAAAGCTTTACTTTTGAATTTTGGAAAATCAAGTTGCCATTCTAGAGTTGGTAAGCCACTCATTCGTGACCTAGAATTGTTCTAGAGTTGTTTCAAAGTGGTGAGGCGAGATTGGTGAAGTATTGAATGGATTAAAGTGTTGGATTTTGTAAATTTGGTGAAATTGGATAATTTGAAGAAATTAAAAAATTAGGGTTCATAACCCACTCCAAATTGGGGATTTTCATATATGTGATATATTATGGTATGAATATGATGCATGTAAAATTTTAGGTGTATTGGATTTGATCTTGACATGTTTTGAACTAAAGGGACCAAATTGCAATTAATTGAAAATTTTGGGTGGCTCACGGCATTAGACTAAAAATTGGGAATTTGTTTGAAATATGATTTTGATGCATTGGATGTGTTGAAAAAATTTTTAGAAATGATTTAGAATCATCCAAAATTGTATTTGACAACTTTTGGACTAAAATGATCAATTAACAAAGTTTTGGGGCAATTCGGTAATTACTAAGAAATTTGATTTCTTGTGTAATTTTTTCAGAATTTGATAATTGGATAATTAAATAAATAAGTTTATTTAATTGATCCGAGAAAAAGTTTTGAAATCGAAAAATTTTGATTTTCTGCGATTCCGCTGCGTTACCGATATTCCCCCTTAAAACCCCTACAGTCGTATATTGGAATATTGGATTCCAATGGTTTCTCAATGAACCATGAGTCTCGAGAGAATCGTATAGACATATAGGTGTTTATATCAGATAAATACTGAACGACTCACCGAAGATTCTTAAGGGATGGTACACCAACGTCAATAAGAATCTTCTCGAGTTGAGTGAGTATAGTGATTCTTTGACTTGAGATACCACTGTGGATATATGAGTTATCCTCCACACTTTGATGACAGTCACGTCACCGATCTATTTAGATCAGAACTCTACCTGTTCGTTGGGTGTGGACTGATACTCAGGATATCATATGCGTATCAAGAAAGGATCCATATGTTTGTTGTTGAAATTACAACAAAGACCTTGTGTAATTTTTTATTAATCCAATTGGGTCAAAGTAAATCATTAATGTTATCCAATAATATTTAATTATTTTAATTGATAATTATAATATCAAATATTATTTATTATCAAATATTATCGGCTACCAAAGTACTTAACGAGTACACTTTATATTGTGGGACTCTTCAAGTCTAGACACGTTCGTCATATAAGCCTAGCTTCTATGTACGCAATTCGGCTACCTCCGAATTCGCGAAAAACACGAATGACCTTCTAAACTATATAATTCGAGGTCATCACATATGTTTAACAATCCTTCCGTTTTAGGCTATCCGAGTTATGCTTAAGAAACATATATTACACCGTCAAGGTTTTGATGCACACATCTAATATTATCATGTCCATGATTCTTTATAACTAATCAAAATATAATTTCTGATATATGCGATCCACCATAGGTGATCGGCTTTGGCCAAAGTCTTAAGAATCGTGACTAATCATATGGATACCTTAACCCTTTTATGATACACATATGGGCCGACAGATCATATCTTGATACGCACTTTATTAATGAGTGTATCGGTCCACGCCTAACGAACATCTAGCGGTCGGACTATAAAGGTCTCTGACATATATGGCATCAAAGTGTGGAGGATCACACATAAAATCAATGTTATCATATGGTCAAAGAGTCGTATATGCTACTCGACTCGAGGAGATTCTGATTGACAGTGGTGTGTACTTTCAACTATTATGAATCACCCATGAGTCATTCAATACTCGCTCCAACAAATACCCACATGTCTATACGAGCTTCCCTTGCTCATTGTATATTTGGGTTAGACCATTGGAACTCCAATTCCAATATACAACATGTGTTAGTCTTCTAGGTTATAGGAATTCGACCATATTCCAAAACCAACGACTATGAATATTTACTTTAAGAATAATTTATAATAGTAATACTATCCTAATGTCGGACCACCCAGTGTCCAGTATTACTACATGACTATTCTAAGGTCGATGTCATTCTCATCATATTTATATATATCAATCTAATATGCATAATGACATTACAATTAATAAAGTTGAAATAAAAATGTAGTGATATTATTAATAAATAATAAAATATAATGTACAATATATTATACGGATTGATGTTCTAAGCATAAACTCCAATAAATTGTATATCTATTCGAATATTAGGCGTCAGGATAACGATAAAATATGTCGAGTTTAAGATTTTGAGGACCTCAGGTTGTACATTTGAGTGTGACTCGGCTCCGAGAACAAATATGTCGAAGACATAATATTATAATACAATTGCTCTCAAGTGGAATAATCCCAATAGATTATGTCAAATAAAAGGAAAAACCTAGCGGATCTATTTACTAAAGGTTTACTTGGAGAGCAAGTGTTTAAGTCATAGAGGGGATTGAAATTAATGCATATATCTAATGAATTCCTTTAATGAAAACCCAATCTAGCTGACTGAAGATCTCAAGATTTAGATTCAAAAGGGACAACTTAAAATATGTGTAAATTAATGGAGCAATGTGAAGCTAGAAGCTCCATCATATTTCTATGATGACTCATTGCTGTCTGCCATGGGTTAAAGATAAAATACATTTTTAATGATCCCTATATCTTGGGAATGGTCCAAGTGAAGTATGACATGGTACTCTTAATAGAAGATCACATATTTTAAGTGAGAAGTGAGGCCACTTTTGTGAGATTTATAAAGGCTAAATTCTCTAAGAGCACTTAAAAACTGGGAATTATTCAAGGCCAAACTGAACAAAATCGTAAGAACTGAAATTGGTCGGGAAGAAGCTGTATGATAATCATTATCTTGATTTACACCAATAGTGAAACTGTTCAAGACCATATTCAGTGGATTTCCAAATAAATCTGATAGTTACTCATTAAATAAGGTTAAAGGCGAAAAGCTATATATCTAAATACAGTTTCTTTCCATGAAAACTTTCTCCAGTGTCTGTATTAATTTTTATATGGTTATAGACGAATCTTTAGATTATGAAAAAATTATAGGGGATTGTAAGGAAATTATTTCAAAATTCGAAAGTTGGATAATCGAATTTCAAGTTCAATGAATCGAACATGAGGTAGTGAGCATGTTTTGAAACATACTAAGTTCGGTGTACCAAACTCATCAAGTACCATATAAATTTTTGGAATAACATATACCTTGTGTGAGAGTGTGTTCTTTAAGTGATGAGATATATCCTTTAATGATATTATTTCAATTAAAGACACAACATTTCATGTGAATGAACATGATGTATGGTGGAAGAACATAAAGGATGAAATGATGAAATGATGAAACCATTATCATCAATGGTGACACTTCAACGACAATCCATATATCTAGGAATTTAATGTAGTGTATTTCTTCATTCATTCTTTGCTTTATTCTTTCTTCTTCTTGAGAGAAAAGTCTCTTATAGCCGCCATAGTTTAGAATTTAGTTTAAAGAGAGTTCCAATTAAATAAGTTCATTGTTCTTATTGATTTGGAGTGCATGTATCATCAATAAGGGATCATTATATCAAAAGAGACAATAACCAAAACCGAAGTGCACCGATGCAGGGTTGATTAAGGATATAATCTAAGTTTTTCATCAACATTTTTTAAGTTCATCATTTTTTTTAACATTATTTTTTAGCTTATAATTTTGATTTTGTAAGTCTTGTTTAAACTTCGTAAATTAATGCAATAGACTATATTTTTACCAACAGTATGGACGATGGTAACTGTTGGAATTGGTACTCAGCGCTCGAATTTCTTATATATTTTCCTTTAAATACGTATTTGTATGTATATTTTATTATGAATAAAATATAATTTTTCATCAATATTCTTTGTTTTGTATATGGTAAAGGCGTAAAAGACCATAGAATGATTAAGTATAATATAGTTGTAAAAACACCGCAACTGACGTTGAAAGATATTTTAACAGTATCATTCTTAAATTATTCTCGGTCAAGATTTATATTCTTGATAAGTAAGTAAACCCAAGAGACTGGTATATGTCGTATATCGAATTATTAAATTCTGATGATTTATCTCAATGAACCACGAGTCTAAAGAGACTCGTATAGACATGCATGTAGGTGTTCATGTTGGATGAACACTAAACGAATTACCGAAGTCAATAGGAATATTCTCGAGTCGAGTAGCATAACAGTCATTTGACTTGAGATATATATGAGTTATCATCCACACTTAGATGGCAGACGTCACCGACCTATCTAGGTCTGACTTCCGCATGTTCGTTGGGTGTGGACTAATGTTCATGATATTCAGTGATATATCCAGAGAGGATTCGTCAATCTTCTGTACATGATTTAGGTATCAATTTCATGAGATTGCGCTCTGTTAAATCTATGGCCGTAGTACATTATGGAATCATGTTTTGAGTATTATTGATATATCGTGGATCTACATGTCAACGAGATTATAACTCAGGAGATTTGATGTTAATATATGTGTCTTCGGTATAATTCGGATACTTATGACGGAAGGATTATATGTATGTCAGAACCTCAACTTGTATAGTTTAACAAACATATCTATGGTCGTAATAATTTATGAGTGAGGTCCCCATATGGTGTGACTTGGTGGAAAATGATTAGGATTTGATTCCCAGGTCCTAGGTTCGAGCTTAGTGGTGTATTTCTTGTAAGAGCCTAGGCAGCCATGGGTTTTACATGCTCCGCTTACGCTCAGGTTGGATGGATTGACAGCAGAGTTTCCATCATTTCGAAAAATAATAATAATATACGAGTGGGTGAATTATGGACACAGAATTGGATTCTGTGACAGCTATACCCGAATTTAGAGAGTTTCACATAATGAAAGATACTCGTAGAATACTAGAGTAACATATTATGAATAATATTAATTATTCATAAATCGTTCACCGGTTAAATGAAAATTCACATGCGTAAGGGTATTTTGGTCATTTTCATAATTAATGTGTATATGTATTTAATACATAATTTGATTAGATATATAATAATTAATTACCAAATGGGATTTGGACACATGTCATTTATATATTTATTTTGTCATTTAGTGTAAATGAAAAAAAATACATATATATTAATTATTATTTTTAATTAATTAATTATATATAATTATATGTAATAAATGTTTTAACATATGGTTATATATAGTTGGGGACATTTGTAATGAATTAAGTTAAAGTAAAATTTGATCTTATCTTTAGCATGCCAAATGACCATTTTGCCCCCTTATGTTTCAGCCACCTAACCCCAGGTATATAAATAAAATTTGTTTAATTTTCTTCATTCTTTTTGGCTTCCAAAACACATTAAAAGAGAGGTTTTGAGAGAAAACAAATCAATTAGAACAAGCTTGAAGTGTTTTGGAAGATTAAGATCATTTTCTTAATTCTTTAACTTAGAAATTATTTATATTGTTCTAATTTATGACATATGATGTTGTATTTATTTTCCCCTTTTGAATGATGTGTAGAGAGTATTGGTTGTAAAAAATGGTTGAATACTTGCATGTGTATAAATTTATTAAGCCTAATTAGTGTAATTTTGGCTTAATTTGGTTATTTAATAACTAGTTGTCATTTTAGAGTTGTCATGCCACTCAATGATGACATATAATTATTTTTTAGTTGTTTTTATTGTGGTGAGACTTAATTGGCGTTGGAAAATTTGGATTAAAGCATGAATTTGGATTAATTTCACGTAATTTGATTAATTGAAAAATTAGGATTTATGCCTAGTTTCCAAATTGAGGATAATCATATCTCGGATGTAAATTGGAGTGTATTTGATGCACAAATCACTTTGATAATGTTTTGAAAACACATAATTATGTATTTGACAAATTAGGAGCAAAATGATCAAAATGCCAAAACTTTACTTTTATGTATAGTTTCAGTTTTATGGTTTATTTGAGACTTTGAACTCTGATTTTAGTGCATTAAATTAAAAAAGTTTATTTTAATAATTCAAGAAAAAATTGTGCTGCGCGTCGCTATAAAACCGTAAAATTGCCAACAAGTAATCTTCGGACAATTCAACGGAGCTAAATCTAAAAGTTCATCAGGAACAAACTCTTAAGGCACAAACCCAGTATCACCTACTGATCGCCCGACACCGGCAACCCTTACAGAAATGATTCTAACCTCCACAGTTACGGACTTACCTGACAATCAAGAGTCACAACATATCTCATACTAGGAGGAAACGCCTCTTGATTGACCCGACAACAAAACAGCGGCCTACTCCTTATTTTGGTAAGAATCATTTGGAGGTTAGGAGACTAACAGAGACGTTAAATATGAAACCAGTGGTATGTATTGAAGAGGAAGAGACTCTAATACGACATAGACAAGGAATAAGAGTTCAAGAAAAAAATTCGAACTACACAGTGTCAGGTATCTGAAAAGTAAGAGAGATAACGTGTGAGTTGAGTGTGCTTATAATCGTTAATTTATTGAAAGAATCTGTGAGTTATATTTTCCCCATTTTTTTCCCTTTTGCATAATAAAATTCCTCCAGTTTCTCTCCGACGACATAGGCCTTGTACACCAAACCCCTTAATATTTTGTCCTATGTTTTCGATTGTTTTACCAAGTTTGTGCATCTCATTAAAATAAATTTACGTGTTCGATAGTTTGAGGAAAAGCCCTATTATTTCCCTAGCCTAAAATCTATCATCAACAATGTCTTTTTTTTTTTTTTCATAACTGTTGGTTGATAGATGAAAATTTTAAAATATCTGATATATTTTCGAACTTTAGCTCAAATAATTTTCTTTTATATTAATTATATTATTTGTAACAAAAATAAAACAAAAAATATTAGAGATTAAACTCGCATATACAATAGTCAACGTATCTTCTCTCTCTAATATGGAAAAACAAAAAAACAAAACACCAAACAAACAAGGAATCCCCAAAATCTTAACTAAAAAAAAAAGGAAACCCTACGCACACTCATCATCAATGGTAATGTTCTCTTCAAATTCAAATTCAAATTCAAATTCAAATCATTCACAAGCACAACAAAACACCCACGCTCCCGCTCTTGATGGAAGTCAATTCTTCCATCTGGAGCAAAACCAACCGCCTCTCCCATTTTCAAAACCCTAATTTCCCAAAATTGAATCCTATTTTATTTATTTTTTTGGTTGGGAGATGGTGTTTTCGGGGTGGAGTATTAGGAAATCGGCGGAGGAAATGGTGTCGAGCTGGGCGGTGAAGAGGGTTTGTAAATTCTTTTTGAAGAAGAAATTGGGTCAATTCATATTGGGGGATATTGATCTTGATCAGCTTGACGTTCAGCTTAGTGATGGTTCAATTCAGCTCAGTGATCTTGCTCTTAATGTTGATTATCTTAATCAGAAGGTACCCATATAACGTGTTTTGCTCAGTTGTGTTTTTGTTTAGAGAAAAAAATTGCATTTTTTGTCCTTTGTATCCTTTTTCACAGGAGTTAGTTTTTTTTTTTTTTTTTTTTTTTTTTAATGAATCCCACGTGGTGTCGAATGGGTTAGTGTGCTTTCTCATATGGGTTTATGTTCATTTCATGAGCTTAGAACGTTTGATTTTGCTTCCGGGTAATTAGGATTCTGATTTTTTTAATTGGATTTTGTGAACTTCCATGTTTTGGTAGCTAGTGTTAGTGGCACTTTTGAATAGAAACAAGAATAAGCTTTAAGTTGCCGGGCCACCACTGGGGTACATAAGGTGGTTATTTATTGATAACAGTTTTGTTTATAGTGCTTTTGTTGGTCTTTTTTGTGTTTTCAGTTTGGTGAAGCAGCGTCAATGATGATAAAAGAGGGATCTATTGGCTCTCTACTGGTTAAAATGCCTTGGAAGGGCAAAGGTTGCCAGGCTGAGTTGGATGAACTAGAGCTTGTGATTGCTCCTTGTCAAGATAATACTTCATGGGCTGCAGATGAAAGTTGTAGTACCAGCCAAGATGATAATAATGGTAAACAATGGGATACGGGGCAGTTTGGGCATGATGGATTGGACAATCCTTCAAAATTTACTCCCAGTGATGTTCATGAAGGTGTAAAGAGAATTGCGAAGATGGTCAAATGGTTTCTTACAAGCTTCAATGTAAAGATAAAGAAGTTGATTGTTGCTTATGATCCATGTATAGAGAAGGATGAAAACAAGGTGGAGTCACATGCAACTTTGGTTCTTCGAATATCAGAAATAGAATGTGGAACTTCTGTTTCTGAAGATTCGACTTTAAATCGCGATGCAAGAGCTGAGAGCTTTCTTGGAATTAATCGTCTTACAAACTTTGTAAAGTTTGAAGGTGCAATACTTGAACTTGTTCATGATGATGCTATTGACCATCAAACAGACTCGCCACATGCTTCTAGAACACCCTTTGGTGAAGTACCTTCAGGTTGTTTTACATCAAATGCTACAACTCCAATCATGACATGGAAAAGAGGTGGATTTTCGGGTAATATAAAATTGAGTATACCTTGGAAGAATGGTTCATTAGATATTCGCAAAGTGGATACAGATGTTTGTATTGATCTCATAGAACTAAAATTACAACCAAGCACAATCAAATGGTTCTTACTTTCATGGGAAACTTATCAGAAGTTTGATAAGGATCGGAGGGCTCGTATGCTTTGCAAGCCAACAGACTCTATTTACTTGAACGAAATTTCTCACTTCCGTTCATCAGCAAATGTTTCTGCTGTAATTCCCACTGATGAGATTATACCAATTCGTGGTAGCTGTTCTTCCAACTTCCCTTCTTTGAATGAGCAAGAATCTGTTTGTGAAGCTGTGCTACCTGCCTCGCATCTTATACTGGATTGGGTGCCGTTTCCTGTCAATACAAACCGGAAAGATGGTATTGAAGAAGTGATTTGGGGGCAAGGTTAGTATATGTATTTGTGCTTATAATTCATAAAATTGTACCACTGCTGCTGTTAGAGTAATTAACTTGGTCACGATGCTAATGTTTCTATTATTTGTTGCTTTGGCTTATGTGCAGTATGGACCAATTTTTTGAATGTTTTGGTGGAATGAGACATTCCCAATCTGCTTTAGGAAGCAGTGGCATGTGGAACTGGACATGCTCTGTTTTTAGTGCAATAACTGCTGCATCAAGCCTTGCTTCCGGGTCTTTGCATGTTCCTTCTGGTATGTACTCTGTTCCTTTTGTTATAGCTAAATAAGACTAAGAGAAGGGCTGGAGAAGTGCATGCATTGAATTTTTTTCCCTGGTTACTTGCATATGTTTGTGCTATGTTGAGATTGTTGCTTACATTTTTCTCTTCATTTATATGTGATAAAATTACGTATGGCTTATGTTGCATCATCAACTAAAATGTCCTGGTTTCCCTCTGTCTTAATGCAAGTTGTTTGATTCAATGTTGGTCTCCAGCAACAATTAGCTTGGGCTAGGGGAAGACTTTAATGTTTTATTTGTCTAAAACTAAAGGTTAATTGTTTATAGCAGATTGAATTGTCATGTCAGAACTTCAGGTTCTTGATTTCTTGTATTGAATTCATTTCTATATAGCCTCTTCAAAGGAAAAAACTCTACATTGATGACCTTTTATATGGGAAAGGAGTTGAGTTCAAACAAATTGCAAAACTTTGTAATATTACACTTTTCTTTAATTACTTCATGTCTTTACGGTAATTGTCACCGGGACAATATATGTTTCACAACTTTTGGTGAAACTATAATTTTGTTTCCTTCGATGCGTTTACAGAAAAGCAGCATGTACAAACAAATCTTAAAGCAACTTTTGCGGGAGTTTCTATTGTATTCTCTTTTTACGATGAAGATCAGAAGCATTCATGTGATCGGACAAATGTTGGGTCACACATTCATTATCTGGACGCAGAATGCAGAGATATTTGTCTTGTTGTACAGGTAATAAAAGTGATCTTGAAGAATTTTCCTCGCCCTTTATATTTTTCTCTTTGCTTTATACTTAGTGCCGTGCATGATTTTGTTCTACACTAACATGAAACTTTGATACGAGTAACAGGTATATCCTGAGGAAATGAGGTTCGAGGGAACGGTGAACTGTATTGAGGTTGCTGAATACTTTCGGAATGGAATTGATGTAATGAACTTTCACCCGAGGGAGTGTATTAAAAATATTGACGGTCAGACCGTTTCAATACAACATCTGCAGGCCGAAGTTCAAGGTGTTCTCCCTCAATTTCCGCGATCTGCCAATGTTCATGATTCAGATGAATTTAATGGTTCAATTGCTGCAGATTCTTCTTTTGCGGATAAAAGTGATGTGGTCAAAATTTTGCTGCTTCGAACTTCAGGTATAACTAATTTCAAATGTACCGTGGATGCAAATCTGTCACATGGCAGTTTAACAAGGTCCACGTCATTTTCTCTGAAACTGCCTCCATTTATTTTCTGGCTGAACTTCCAATTGATAAATATGTTATGGGATATTTCTGAGGAGGTTGGAAGTTCTACTAAACTGAATCACAAAAAGACTGGGTTTTCATCTGAGATGGTTGATGAGAAGCATGGGACTTCTCCTGGGGATGTGAAAAGAGTTTCTTGTCATGTTACAACCCTATCTTCAGCAGAAATTTTTCTTGGTAATATATCAATCCCAGATGCAAGGGTAATACTATGTTTTCCTTTTAGTGGCAAAGACACTCAAGACTATTGTTCCTGGGATCAGTTTGTTGCTTTTGATTTTTCTTCACCGTCGACTTTCAAGAAGGGACTAGTCCAAGAACCTACTGCAGTTTCAGGAGGAAGTCTTCAGGAAAGACTTTCCTTGACTGCCACACATTCTCTACATTTGAACGTCGGTGATCTTGACATTTACTTGGTTTCTTCTTCCTGTAAAGACAATGTTGGAATCACCTCCTGCAGTAGGTTCAAATTTTCTGCTAAGAACATTTTGTCTTTCAGCAACAGAACTGGTCTTCTTTCTTCCATTAGTATGCTTTGGCAAGAGGGTCCTGTGACTGGTCCTTGGATAGCAGAGAGAGCTAAGTTCTTAGCTACTTTTGAGGAATCCAGGAGTAGAAATAAATTCATGGGAAAAGGTTCTGAGTTTGCCGCTGTTAATCATGTGAATGATCTAGAAGATTCTCAAACCCGACAAGAGATAATCCTGAGCTCTGCCCTTTTTGTGCATATTCGTGTATTTCCAGTTAGAATCGATCTTGACAGGTCTCAGTATAGTGGCATGCATGTACTTTTAAAACAGATAACTCATGGCTTGTCATGTTTATCCTATGATGGCATTGATAGCTGTGAAGAATCTTCTGTGTCTCAGACATCAATACTCCTGGAATGTGATTCTATGGAACTTGTTATTAGACCAGATATGGAAGAGAATATAAATGGTCCAATGCAAAGTGAACTTCCTGGATCGTGGTATTGTTTGAAACTGAGAATTGAGAAGTTAAATTTGTTGTCAGTCTCAAATATTGGAGGTATCAAGGATGCTGGTTTTTTCTGGCTAGCCCATGGTGAAGGTATGTTGTGGGGTTGTGTCTCTGATGTTCCGAGTCGAGAGTTTGTTTTGATATCTTGTAGCGACTCTACAATGAAACGTGGTGATGGAGGAGGTTCAAATGCATTATCTTCTAGGTTAGCTGGTTCTGATATCGTACACCTATTCAAGCCAGAGACCTCCCATGGTTTTACTTCTGTTACTGTCAGATGCAGCACGATTGTGGCAGTTGGTGGCCGCTTGGATTGGCTTGATGCCATAACTTCATTTTTTAATTTGTCTTCTCCTGAAGTTGAAGAATCAGGTGATGGTAGTTTGCAGGAGGAGGACATAGCTGTTCCTTGCAGAGCTTCTTTTGTCCTTAATTTGGTTGATATTGGTTTGAGTTATGAGCCCCACTTTATGAATTCAAGTGTCCAGCATGAAGTTCATGATTCTCTGTTGGGTTCTTCTGGAACAAGGGAACCATATGTTGCTTGTTTGTTAGCTGCATCTTCCTTTGTTCTTTCAGTTACAACTGTGGCAAATTCTATGGAAAGTTATTATAAAATTAGAGTGCAGGATCTAGGTCTTCTTCTCTGTGTAGTGTTAGAGTCTGAGAAACTTGGTGGCACTTACAGCGTACAGCATCTTCATGAGAATGGATATGTTAAGGTTGCCCGGGAGGCACTCCTTGAAGCAGTTTTGAAAACTAACTGTAAGAATGGCCTTCTCTGGGAGTTGGAATGTTCAAACTCTCACATTTATGTGGATACTTGCCATGACACTACATCTGGTCTGACATGCTTGGCTGGTCAACTTCAACAGATTTTTGCCCCTGATATGAAGGAATCACTGGTTCATTTGCAAGATCGGTACAATAGTGTGCAGCAGGCACAGGAGAAGAATGATTTCATCGATGCAAGTGGGATATTGAATAGTGAATCTGCCCCCCCTCCTCAAATTAATACTTTAACCACAGATACAAAGAGTAAAGCTGGGATGGTGGGTCTGATGGATGAGATATCTGAAGATGTATTTCATTTAGATGGGAGTCAGACCTGCGAGTTTGATTCTTTTGGGTCGCAATTTTGTTTTCCATTTGATGATGCCCTTCTTGGAGACGCTGGTAGCTTAAGTATTAACTCTCCAGAGACTTTGCCCCTGATAGCATTAGATCAAGCCTCATTTATACAAAATGGCGGCTTACCAGAAATTATAGAAGGTTACTGCTTGGCTGATTTACTCCCTTTGTCAGAATTATCCGTAGGGAGACAGTCATCATCTCAGGTGCTTAAATGCAGACCAAGGAATATGAGGGATGGAGATCTTGAGAAGGGAAACTCTGGTTGGTACGGAGATTCCTGTCTGAGTATCGTAGAAAATCACTTGTCAGAAACAAGTGGGCAAACAAGTGTGAAAGAATTTTTTGAATGCGAGCTTCCATCTATTGACTCTGCAGGAACTGATAATATTGGGAAGGCCGTAGGACGTGTTCTTCTTAACAACATTAATGTGACATGGAGAATATATGCTGGTTCTGATTGGCATGAATCCAGAAATAATGGTGAGTGCACGTCAAATCTACGTGGAAGGGATGCGACTGTATGTCTAGAACTTGCATTATCTGGGATGCAATTTCACTACGACGTTTTCCCAATTGATGGAATGTTTGTGTTGAGGCTCTCTCTTTCGGTTCGAGATTTTCACCTTTATGACAGGAGCAGAAAAGCACCTTGGAAACTGGTAATAAATTGTTGTGGTACTTGAAACGAATGGTTCACTTTTCTGTCTTGATCGGTATTTGAAATTTTTTCGTGGTTGTATTGAAAGGTTTTGGGGCACTACGACTCAAAAGATCATCCCAGAGAATCCTCTGCGAAAGCATTCAAGCTGGACTTAGAAGCTGTCAGACCCAATCCTCAAACCCCTCTTGAGGAGTACAGGTGCAGTTTTTGCTCTCTTTAATTTATAGGTCTTTCAAGTGATGGTTCTTGTTCTACTTAAAGATTATTCTGTTATTTTTCTTTCTTCAAATTAATATATACTCATTTTTTCAAAAAAAAAGGAAAGAAAGAAAGAAAGATAGAGCATCTGTTTTCTAGCAATTATTCATGTTCAGTGTAGAATCAAGAGAACCCGAAGGTTTAAAGCCCTGCCGTGAAAAACATTGTTATTGCTTGCTTTTGGTGCAAATTAAGTGGTTTGGCTAAGTTTGATTTGCCATCAGCTTACCTAGTCTTATTGTTTCATGTAGTTCCAGCTGTGGGTCTATACAACTTATGGTCTTGTCTGATTCCCCTAATGGTGTGTTTACTTGATGGTAATGGGAATGAGTCATTTCCATTTATCAAAATTGAAAGAAAATGGGAATGGAGATGGGGCCCACACATTTGGGAATGAGGAATGGGATTCTCATTCCCACCACCCCCGTGAGAATGAGATTCTTATTCCCATTTCCATTATTGGTGGGGTAATTATCATTTTGACCCTAAATTAATAAATTAATAATTAATAATGAATTATTAATAGAAAATTATTAATTATTAAAATAATAATTTATTAATAATTATTAATTAATTTAAATCACTATTCGGTAATTTAGTAAAATAATAATTTATGGGTATGGGTCCCCTTTGAAGTCGTAGTTAGGCTGGAGAGCCTTTTTTCCCCCATTATCCTTTGTAAAATTCCTATGAAGACCCAGCATGCGGCATAAACCGTGTGCAAGTTTATTGCATATGCAGGTTGGAATTGTTTTTTAACTTTTACGTTGGAAATTTCAAAACAAATCCAAAGTTCTTTTTTAAATGCATTTATTTATCTCTCTTCTTTTATTGCTATGTGATATTGAAGTTTTATCAATGATGAGTCAACTGATAACTTCACTTTCTTTCCTCTTTCCTTTTAGCAAATCTTATTTGTTTCCGAATCTGTATATTATCTTTTCAGGTTGCGAGTTGCTATGCTTCCTTTGCTATTGCATCTTGATCAATCCCAGCTAGATTTTCTAATAGACTTCTTTGGAGCAAAAAGCTCGTCAGTCGACCAGTCTGATTGTCATAAAGATTCATGTAATTCAAAATTGTTGGCGACAAAGGGCAAAAATCTTGCAGGGCATACCATTGCAGCGGAAGCATTGCTACCTTTTTTCCAGGCAAGTGGTGCTGAACTTTATCAAATGACATGAGTGACTCATCAAATCTTCTGGTCCATTTTATACTTAACACCATTAATATACTTTCTGTTGTGTTCCTTATGGAAAAATAAATAAATAAATAAATGATAAACGAGTTACTTGTCTTATTTAGCTGTGAGCAACCTTTCTGACCTACAGCTTTATTAGAAATTTTTATGCATGTTTGCAAATAGATGAACCTGTTAAATTAGGAGTTATAATTAGCCCTGTAATATATTGTTTTTTTCCCTCTGCTTCTTTCTATATTCTTGAGATCACTCTGATCTGTGCCATCTTATTTTTCCATTTTATTTTTATTCAGTCCATCTGGAGTGTTTAGGTTTTGATAATATTTTTAATTTTTGATTCTCTAAAATTCTGTTGCAGAAGTTTGATATATGGCCTATTCATGTTCGGGTTGATTACAGTCCCAATCATGTTGATCTAGCAGCATTAAGAGGTGGAAAGTATGTAGAACTTGTAAATCTTGTACCCTGGAAGGTAATTTTTTTATTCCTTATCTTTACCATTAACTGGTTTGGCAATTAAAGCTCAAATAGGTGCTAGTCAGGATCTGTAAATCTTTTTTTCAAATAGATGCTTAAATAAGTTTTGATTTAGGGGGTTGATCTGAAGCTTAAGCATGTTCACGATGTCGGCATATATGGTTGGGGCGGTGTATGTGAAACAATAATAGGCGAGTGGCTGGAAGATATTTCTCAGAATCAGGTTTTAGTGACATTCATTATTCCGGTTGAGAATATTAAGATTTTGTTGGCCCGATGCAAATGTTGTATATTGTTAATTAAACTTTCTTTTCCTTTTTAGATTCATAAAGTTTTGTGTGGTCTGCCGACTATTCGATCGTTGGTCGCTGTTGGTTCTGGTGTTGCAAAGCTGGTTTCATTGCCAGTTGAGAGCTACAGGAAGGATAAGAGGGTATTCAAAGGAATGCAAAGAGGTAAACTGTAATAAGATAACATCATTCATGTTGAGTATGGGTTCTGCTTGACCCCACCTAGTGGAAAAGGCTTTTGTTTTGTTTGGTTTGG